>JAJOOH010037870.1:0-18490 GCA_029582605.1 Solanum gracilifrons | reverse complement strand
TATATTTCTTGATTGTGGTATTGCGGTTGTTCTTCGCTTGTGGCCCATTGTTTTGATTTGAAAGAGGTTTTGAACCAATTTTTTTTAAAAAATTACCACCTCTTGTTTATGTGATTGTGGCTGTTCTTGTACAAATTTGAGTGTCGGTTGTGGTCAATACCTATGACTTGAATAGTTCTCTTATTGAACGAAATGAATGTGCAGCTACGATGAGGTAAATGAAGTTACATAGACAATATGTGAACTTTGAGCGTCTTGTTGTGACTAGCCGATTGTCAATAAAGTCACTTGTGATGAGCATTGTACACTAGCTAGAAAGTGTGGAGTCTTGTTTGATGATTGTATCAATGCCTTGTGTGGTGAGGTCGTCTTGAACATTATATCTGATGACATATAGAATTTTCCCCGTTTGTCCGATTGATTGAGTGAAGCAAGCAATTGAAATGATCTTAGGCAAGACTTTTGAAGAGTGAGCCAATTTTGCAATATGCCTCTTTGTGGCCAACCTTGTGAGATGTGTGAACCTTTCTTAGAACCTTTTGAGCCTATCTTTTTATTGGAAGAAACTTGAGCAACTTTGACCTCTTTATCCCATCATCCATAACCTTCATGAAGTAGTGGTTTGTTTGTATAGTCAACTTAGGCCAAAAGCCTAAGTTAGGGTGTGGTGAAAAAGAAGAAAGGTCAAGAAGTGTGAAGAATTACCCCTTCGATCAATTGTTTTGAAAAAGATGGAACCCCTCCATGTAAGAAAAAGAGAGAAAAAGAATAAAGAAAAGAAAAAGACTGAAAAAGAGCAAAAAATATGATATAAAGTATGTGAAAATAGTGAAAATGGGGTATCTGACGATTCATGTTTAGTTGAATAATGGGGTGGATTAGGAACATATTTTGAATGAGAAAGAGAAGGAGAAAAAGTGATTTTCAGGCCATACTTCATGAAGGTAGAGGCCACTAAGCCTAAATGGCCATACCTTTACACTCAACCCTGTTACAAGCCTTAAAGAGACCTTTGTGATCTTTAGTGAGCTGAAACGAATGTTGATTGGAAAATAAGGGCAAGCCTATGGGTGGAGTCATGCATGTGTTCATATTTGTGAGTGTGAGAGTTGTATTTGATTCCGGAATTTCAAATTTTGAAGAATTTTGTGTGAATGTGGAATCATTTTTGTGTGAGGGCATTTGGGTACCTTTGTTAAGCTTGAACTTGAATTTGAAGCAAGTATTGTGAACTTGAGTACACTTGATGATGGAGAGTCACAATTTGAAACTTTGAGTGCACAATTGATCATTGTATGAGTAGTTTGAACCTTGTTGTGTGCATTCATGTTGAGTCTTATGCAACATTATTTGTAGACATCCTTATTGAACTTCTGATCTTGAGTTTTACTTGAGGACAAACAAACGTTTAAGTTGAGGGGTGTTGATGAGACTGATATTTGGACTTATTTAGGGCTTTGTTTTGATAGTTTTAATATCCTCAAATGCCTAATTTATGCTTTAAACTGATGTTAAAGTGTTGATTTTCATCATTTAATGCTAAGGAGCAAGGCAAGGACACTACCGAGCAAAAATGAGGAAACAAGCTGAAAAAGTGAAGAAAAGCGATCCTGGTGATCGCCAAGACTACTTGGCGAACCACCGAGTGGCACTACTAGCTCGCCTAAAGTTCCAACGTGCCAGCCCTGGGTAAAACCGAGTTGGCGACAGATATGCCCAATCGGCGAATCGCCAATCCACTCCGCGACATCAAGTTGGATCGCCCAAAGTTATAGAACTTGGAAGGCTGATGACCAATACAAAATGGCGAAGGAAGGGAGAAAAGGGCGGATCGCCGAATGACTCAGCGAGGCCTGACTTATTCCGCCAACTGGAATTTTAGGCTAAATTTTGGGCAACTATAATTGGAATTTTAAATGAAATTTGAGGAGTTTTCTCCAAGTTATTGCACTTCCCATTCTAGAGTTAGAGTTTTCTCTTAGTTTGTGAGTTCTTAGTGTAGACTTTGAGGATTTCTAAACTCAATTTTGAGGATTTGCAAGTGGGTTTCCGAATTTCTTCAATTTGGACCACAAGACTTGGGAACCTTTACCTAGGTCATGGCTAATGTATTTGGTAATCATTTCTCTATTTTTATGATGTGTAGCTAAAACCCTAATTCTTGGGGTGTGATCATGTGATTATTTGCTTAATTTTCTTATGGATATTATTGATTAATGATTATTTTGTTGTTTTAATGTGGGTTTAATCATTAGCTATGTTTTAATCTATGGATTGTAGTTGTAAATACAAAGTATAGAGTTCTTAGCTTGCTTGAGAGAGAAGTTTTGTAACCAAAGCTCTTGATTAATGATTATAGGTATTGGGTTGATTGGGTTCAACTCGAGAGAGTGAATTCTAAACCCAATTCTACCTATCTAGCTTGAGAGAGTGGATACATTAAGGTTGTGGGCTATTTATCTTGATTAAGCTTGTCGATGTTCGAGAGAAATCACCTGAATCATAATAGTTGTTCGAGAGAAAGCTATAGCACTTATGGCCTAGCCTACCTATAATGATTCAACAAGTTATTGTTAAATGTCAATTACCCATAATGCATAATTAGCTTATAATCGATCACATCCAGAGAATCTCACTTTATATTGTTGTTTCCCTTGTTTTAATTCTTGTTTCAGCTGTTAATTGCAAATCCAAACCCTCATCTGACATTTGTTGTCACCCCTTTAGATTTGTTTGTATGTTTTCAATAATTTTAATTCCTATAACCACTTAGACCAACTTTGCATTTCATAGTTGAATTTGAACACTTACCGCTTGTTGCGGTCTAATCGCACACGCAAGTGTACGTGATCGTACAAGAAATGAAGTCGCTCTTTTTGCGAGCCGGGTATCGTAGCCACAGGGACTTACACTTAGAAACTATCAATTTCTCTAGTTTTCAGTTAACCACAAATGTATTTCCAGATTTAAAGAGTAGTTTATTTCTATTTCCAAATTTTAAAACAAAATGTAACTAACACGATTCAGTTTCATGTGTTTCAAACAATGATTTGGGAAAGGTACAGGGCTGCAGCTTCTATCAGGATTCATGCAATTAATATCATTTAAATGGGTAATTATTAACTATCGAACCAATGAATCACAAGGTTAAATGTATGATCATGGTCTCCCAACCTCTAATCACCTACGATAGATAACACCCTAACTACATCGTTGAGCGGGGATGGGATGATTACCTATCGAGCATTAAGTTATCTTCCTGTATGGTGACCCTAGCGAGGTCTCTAAGTATATCCCCTATCCTAGAAACGAATCAACCCTAGCTATTTAGAGTTCAACAAGCTCTTTATGCCCCACATTCTATCCTCTTATTCCTCTCTCGAGTTCAATTCGGACAATGAATTTATTTCTATGGTGATCAATCATGAAATACGGAAAATAAGAACATAAGAAAGATTCATGTGATAGTCAATAATAAACCTAAAAAAAACAACTCAATCAATTACAATCATCATGTAGCCACAACCCTAGAATTAGGGTATTAAGCTACTCATAGTCCAATAATCAATCATACAATGGTTATGAATCATGAAATGATTGAAAGGAAAGAGTTTAAGAAATAACCCTAAAAACTACAAAAAACGTACTCCAAAGTCGTCGTTCTTCAAAACCCAGAAAAAATAATTCCCCAATAAAATAAAATAATGACCTATTTATACTACAAGTTGAAATGCCCATTATTAACATCTCTACTAATAAAGTGTAAAATGCTCAAAATCAAACATGTCTTGGTTTGGTTGTGTTGTAGGCTTAAGGTAGGGGAGGATTCATTTAGATGCGATAAGTGACTCGTCCTCCCTAATGCACTATATTCAGCTCTCTTCTTACATTTACAACTTTTTGTTTTCATTATCCCCCTTCTTCTTCACAAGATTTCACTAGTGTTACTAACCTTGCCTTATTGCTTATTTGCCTCTTTATTTCTTACAATTTTTTTTATTTCTTGTTTTTTACACTCAACAATAGCCACCCTTGACTCAGAGATTTCTCTTGAGTTAAGGTGCACATTTCCCTTAAGACCAGAGCCAATCTCAAATTCACAATCATGGGGTATCAATTACCTCTTCATTCATTCTTCCTCAACAACTACACATTTCCACCCTATCTACTCTTTCCGCTGTTTTTTTTACCTTTCTTCCTAACACAGTGCATTAGGGATTGGGATCAAAACTACGGTATCAATAAAAATGATTCGGCTTATTATGTTGGTTGGAACAAAATCAAGACTAAAAGGCTCAATTGGGCTAGACTAGGGATCTTCTTTCTGAATAGGCTCAAATTTCAAACAATTCAAAGAAAGTTTGCTATCAACTTTCAAACATAATACCACTAGTATTTCGCTTCAATAACAACATGGGCAAGTTCTAGACTCAAATGCAATCATGGATATCATACAAGCTCACCGCTCTTGGCACAAGTTGTATTCAGAATGGATCAATCACAACACATAAACATGTCACACATAACGTTCAGATTAAGCTTAAGTTACACATTCAAATCATATACAAGAATTCAACTACATTCATACATCAATTTCAACCATGCTTTTCATACATACTCCCTATAGAGATTTTCAGCTTAAGCACAACCAAACCTAATTCTCAATGAAGAAATTGCCTTTAAGACGGTCGTCATCCATCTATCATTGGACAGCTCGACTCAATCTATGACTACAGACTCAATCTTAAACCAAAAATCTTTTTGTATTTTTGTACGGTTCAAAGGGACTATCCTTGGCTAAAGAACCAAAAACAACTACCTAGGAACCCAAAATCAAACAAAACAGAAACAATGTTCAACACAATATATGTACATATCAGATATGTTTTTTTTGTTCACCCTCACCCCACACTTATACAATAGCACTGTCCCCAGTGCATTTCAAAATCTCAACAAAGTTCGGAAGTTAAGGTGAAAAGAATAAAAAAAGTCCCTGATCAGTCCTCCATGGCATCACCTCCATCAGCCTCATCAGCAGCCTATGCTGGGGCCATCTCATCCTCTGCATCAGAATCCACATCCGAGCCCGTGCGTAGGTTCTCTTCATCAGTCTGGATATCATTCTCAATCAGCTCCCGGAACTCAGGACCAATGCCAATCAATGATTTAGCATGGTCATTCAGAAGATAACGCCTGTTGACCTCCCCTATTTATAGATCAGTAGATGGCCGGGAACCAGTCTTGTGTCATAGCATCTACAAGCCATACATCCTAGCCATGATCAACTCATCTATCCTGTGGCACTCTACGGTGGTGACTGTTGGGCCGAAGTCAGTGTCAGGCCCCTTGGTACGAGTGATGTCCACCGGTGCTGGATAAAGTGGTGCCATGTAATCTACATTCTCCTCAGGGACACCTGCAACACGACACATTTTTGTAATCAGACCACCAAATACATACCTGTGCCCTTTGTGAACCCGGGCCTTCCGCATAAAAGATTTTATGATGGCTCTGATGTTCAGCTCCATGCCAGTCATCAAAGCATAAACCAGGCACACCCGGTCACTCATGATATCAGTGTAATGTAGGCCCGTGATCAGACAGTTCATCACCACCTTCAGCCAAACACGTGTCTCCCGCAACATGTGAGCGTAGGGAGGAGATTTATGATAACTCTTCCCACCGGGCTTAATCCATTGAACCATGGACTGTGGCTCGTATAGTATGTGGCAGATGGAATGGTATGGAGGGAGTATGTTCAACCCCGTCAGCACTAGTGGGTCGGTTTCCTACGGTGTACCCAATATATCATTAATACATGTGGGAGTGACGGGCACATTCCTACCACGCACCGTCACATAGTGGGACCGCGCCTCGGGCGCCCAATTGGCGTAAAACTCCCAGACCATGTGCAAGTTGTACTCGTCTGGGTCAGCAAAGATGAACTCCATGCCAAGCTCCCTAATTCGCCTCCGGATTTGGGGGAACTCACGTGCCAAACTGTCCCCGTCAACACAGACATCAGAAAAATAAGTGGCCTCGGTGTGCTTCTTATACCAAGCCTTTCCTTCTTTGGTGACAACCTTCACCCCAAATCGCCTAGTTTGACCCTTGAGAAGTGCAAGTGCGGGTGGGACATTCCCACTCCGGACACGTTTCCTATTGCTTGATGTGGCCACTTCCTTGCCAGGTATTTGTAAGCTAGACATGGTGTCCTGCAAAATATACCAAAGTTCAGCCCACATGACTGCAAAACAATGATAAAAATATGGGTGGTGTGCACACACCACCACACACTTAATTTAATGCAGTCTCATATGAAGTACTCTGACTTCCCAAAAATGACCAACAACATACTCAACTAATCATCACGTTCCGCAAACAGGATAAGCATTACAATATCAGTTACAACCACACAATAATTAGGTAGTGTTACTCAAGACTTCACACAACTAATATAGACCCATGAATACACACCAGAACCCATCCACATCACCTAGCAACACTTACCATTTACGCATTCATTGCCACAATAATGTCCACTCAAGAATTCGACACTATAGGCATACAATTTGTAGTGCTACTCAAGAATTAACAAGATAACCATTAGCCACATTATCCAATTTATGGCTCACAGACCATCATAATAGCACAAAACTCAAGCATAACCCACAGAGAACACTCAGCAATTTCACCTACTTTAACCCATACCCACA
This sequence comes from Solanum gracilifrons, assembly GCA_029582605.1. Classification (NCBI taxonomy): domain Eukaryota; kingdom Viridiplantae; phylum Streptophyta; class Magnoliopsida; order Solanales; family Solanaceae; genus Solanum; species Solanum gracilifrons. The sequence continues at coordinate 11,774 of JAJOOH010037870.1, read as the reverse complement.
ATGTTAACTAATCACCATCCACAAATGAACCCACAATCCACATATAAGTGATTCAAAGTGTATCTACTAAAGAATTCGAAAACACCACAAACAACAACAACATACACAGCATGACAAGAGGAAAATCCACTCTCATGCCCCCATAAAAAGAGCAAACCTCAACCCATAGCAACACACACTTACACACGCCTAAAATTGTAACAGTAAAAGCAGAAGCGCATACCTGGTGACGCGGAGCTGCTGAAAAATGGAGAAGAGGAAGGAGGGTGTAGTTGCGCGACACAAAACAACTTGAAAAAAATCGTAGGGGTGAAGGGAAAGGAGAAGATCGTGGTGAATGTAGTGAAAACGGGAAAGAATGGGTAAATTAGGGGGAAAATTGGGGTTAAAAGGGTTGGGGTCGGGTAATTTACAAAGGAACCGAGTTAACCCTAGTTATTTAATGAAAAACAAAAATTACTCACCTGGGGCGCGACGCGGGGTCTACACAGAGGGTTTTAGAAATTTAATTCCATGCGAGGCCAATTATTTTTCTCTTACTCCGCGACGCGAGGCTAACACGGAGTAGCCTATTTCTTGACGTAGATACTAAGTCCCGTCGAAACCAAATTTAGAGACCCTCTCCGCGACGCGGTCCTTGCACGGACCTCTCTGCCTCAAATTGGGCATGGCGAGGCAAAATATTGCCTCACCTCCGCGACGCGGTCCCTACACGGAGTGTCCTTGGGCGAAACTTCTTTTTCCTGCACATTTTCAGCTCAACACCCATTATAAAAAAACATGATAGGTTGCCTCCCATCCAGCGCCTTAGTTTTGGTCATGGCACGACGCATATTTTTGTGTTTTTTTCTTAATATATCATTTTTTTACTAATTCCTAAGAACTAGAATAACCAAATAAAAACAAATAAATCCTAACTATTACAATGGTTCACGGGTTGCCTCCCGTGTAGCGCCTGATTTAACGTCGCAACACGGCCTATCTCATGACTCATTCGTCATTCAGTGTGAGCGCTTCAAGCTCATGATCTACATCCTTATCGATGTAGTGCTTGACCCGTTGAGCATTTACAAGTAAAGTAGAGCTCTTATCCTTGCTACGCAATTCTACAACACCATGTTGAGTCATCCTCACCACCTCAAACGAACCACTCCACATCGACCGAAGCTTCCCTAGGAACAACCTTAATCTAGAATTGAAAAGTAACACTAACTGACCAGGCTCAAAGGTGCGTCACCCAATATGCTTGTCATGCCACCTCTTGGTCTTCTCTTTATACAACTTTGCATTTTCATAGGCGTGAAGCCTAAACTCTTCTAGCTCGTGAAGCTGTGTGATCCTCTTTCTGCCTACTAACTCAACATCTAGATTCAGCTTCTTGATCGCCCAATATACCTTGTGGTCTAACTCAGCTGGTAAGTGACAAGCTTTCCTAAACATCATTCGCTAAGGAGAAGTCCATATCAGTGTCTTGTAAGCAGTCCGATATGCCCATAAGGCATCATCTAACTTGTCAGCCCAATTTCTTCTTTAGGCATTCACAGTCTTGTGGAGGATCTTCTTGACCTCCATGTTTGATACCTCTACCTGCCGGCTAGTTTGTGGATGATATGTTGTAGCCACTTTGTGCCTCACCCCATACTTCGCTAACAGAGTATAAACTGCGTTATTGATAAAGTGCTTACCTCCATCACTGATTATCACCCTTGGCGTTCCAAACCTGGTGAAGATGTGCTTTCGGATGAACTTGACAACCACTTTGGCATCATTTGTTGGCAATGCAACAGCCTCCAGCCACTTTAGACACGTAGTCCACAACGACTAGAATGTATTGATTACCCCGGGATGATGGGAATGGTCCCATGAAGTCTATACCCCACACATCAAAGATCTCCACCTCTAGTATGTTCTTCAATGGCATCTCATGCCTCTTTGAAATGGTGCCCATCCTCTGACACTGATCACAACCTTTCACAAACAAAGCTGCATCTTTAAATAAGGTAGGTCAAAACAAACCATATTGCAATACCTTATGTGCAGTTCTTTCGCCTCCATGATGTCCACCATATGGCTACGCGTGGCAACTCTACAACACTTGTGTCGCCTCCTGCTTAGCTATACACCTTTTCATCATCTAATCCGGACCCTGCTTGAACAAATAGAGCTCATCCCATATATAGAAGTGTGCATCATACTTTAACCTCTGCTTCTATTGTGTTGATGCCCTAGGTGGAAATAAACCACTCACCAGAAAATTGATAATGTCCGCATACCAAGGAACCTGAGCAATGTCCAAAGCAAGCAACCGCTCATTAGGAAAATCTTCACGAATCTGCCCTTCATTTTTCACATGAGATGAATTCTCTAGTTGGGACAGATGATCAGCTATTTGGTTCTCAGTTCCATTCCTTTCTCTTATTTCGAGGTCAAAATCTTGCAGCAACAAGATCCACTTAATCAGCCTAGGTTTGGCATCCTTCTTGTTGAACAAGTACCGAATGGCCGCATGATCAGTATAGACTATCACTTTGGTTCCCACCAAGTATGACCTGAACTTGTCAAATGTGAACACCAATGCCAACATCTTCTTTTCAGGAACTATGTAGTTTGATTGGGCTGTGTCAAGTGTTTTGCTCGCATAGTATATGGAGTGAAACACCTTGTCCTTTCTCTGCCCAAGCACTACTCCAACTGCTATATCACTAGCATCACACATCAGTTCGAATGGAAGCTCCCAATTTGGAGCAATAAGAATATGAGCCTCAATCAACTTCTGTTTCAGCATATCAAATGACTGCAACCATTTTTCATCAAACACAAATTTCATCTCTTTCTCTAATAAGCTGCACATAGGTCTTACAGTTTTAGAGAAGTCCTTGATGAACCTCATGTAAAAACCAGCATGTCCAAGGAAGCTTCGAACTCCCTTCACTGATATTGGTGGTGGCAACTCCTCAATCACTTCCACCTTTGCTTTGTCTACTTTTAGCCCACTTTTAGAGATCTTGTGCCCCAACACAATTCCTTCTCTGACCAGAAAGTGACACTTCTCCCAGTTCAGCACTAGATTGGTCTCTTCACACCTAGCAAGAACTCTGTCAAGATTAGATAAACAAAGTTCGAACGACTCACCATACACCGAGAAATCGTCCATGAATACTTCAACAAAATCTTCCACCATATCATGAAAGATTACCATCATACATCTGTGAAATGTGGCTAGGGTATTGTACAAGCTGAATGGCATGCGTTTGAACGCATACGTGCCATATGGGAAGTGACTTTCATCTTCTCTTGATCCTTAGGTGCAATGACGATCTGATTATACCCTGAATAACCATCAAGGAAACAGTAATACACTTGGCCAGCCAACCTGTCTAACATTTGATCAATGAACGGTACCGAATATTGGTCCTTCTTGGTGGCTTCATTGAGTTTTCTGTAGTCCATTCATATCCTCCACCCAGTCACTGTTCTTGTGAGGATCAACTCATTTTTCTCATTGGTCACAACTGTCATTCCGCCCTTCTTGGACACACACTACACTGGACTTACCCATTTACTGTTAGATATTGGGTACACAATCGCTGCATCCAGCCACTTGATGACTTCTTTCTGACAACATCCTTCATCAATGGATTTAGTCTCCGCTGATGTTGTGCACTTGCCTTGTACCCTTCTTCCATGTATATTTTGTGCATACACAGTGCGGGACTAATACCATGGATGTCAGACATTTGCCACCCCAGAGCTCCTTTCCTCCACTTCAGAATGAGTCACGCGGCTTCCACCTATTCGTCAGATAATGTTGTAGACAAAATAACCGGTAAAGTTTCATCTTCACCCAAAAATGCATACCTGAGGTGGGCTAGCAGTGTTTTCAACTCCAGCTTGGGTGCTTCTTCAATGGAGGGTTTTAGTAAAGGACCCAACACCCTGTTTAGAGGCTCCCAACGCTCTCCAGAGGTAACCATAAGTGACACATCAAGGAATTGCACCATTTCATGTGCCTCAGCATCCCCGTATATGTCATCACCCACTAACACTCGCTCTAGAGGATACTTAGCTACAATATATTTAGCTTCTGCCTCAAGATCTATCACGGTTATGGAAGACAACTCCTCATACACAGCTGGCAATTTTAAAGCTTTGTATACATCAAACACCACCACTTTATCATGAGCTCTCATCGCAAGCTACCTAGCTGCTACATCTATCATTGCCCTACCAGTCGCTAAGAAAGGTCGTCCTAAGATGAAAGGGATCTCATGATCAGGCTCAAAATTCAATACTCCAAAGTCTACTGGGAAAATAAGAGATCCAACTTGTACTAACACATCTTCCACAACACCCTCAGATCTAGCTACAGATCTATCCTCCGACTGCAAAATTATGGTAGTTGGTTTAGGACTACCTAACCCCATATTTCCGTACAGAGAAGTTGGTATCAAGTTTATACTCGCTCCTAGATCACACAACCCTCGAGCATGGATGCTTTACCCTATAGTAATTTGTACAGTAAAACTACCAAGATCTTTTAGTTTAATAGGTAGCTTGTTCTGAATTTTGGAGCTGAACTCTTCAGTAAGTGCCACAGTCTAATACTCTGTCAGCCTCCTTTTGTTTGCTACGATCTCTTACACATACTTCGCATACCTGGGTATACCCTGCAAAACATATACCCTGCAAGTTAATGTGAACTTGTTTCAAGAGAGAAAGAAACTTACCAAAACATTCGTCCTCCTTTTGTTTCTTGAGCATCTGAGGAAATGGAGGAGGTGGTCTCACTATTGGTTGCACTCTTTCATCCGGTGCAACTACTTCATTCTCCTTAAGCTCACCCTCTTTATGGTCACTATTTTTGTTTACAACTTCAGTGTTTCTTTTCTTAGGAGCTAACTCCTCCAATTGCAAACCACTGCGTGTACTTACCACATTCACCTATTTAGAATTTGGGTCAGTGTTTCCAGGCAAACCTCCTTGCGGTCGTGAATTTTGGGCACTAGCAAACTTCCCAAATTGCTTCTCCAGATTCTGTGTAGCTAACTAATTATTTCTCATATCAATAACTAACTAGGCTTGATCGACCATAATCTTTTTCAACATCTCCTCCACACTCATGTTTCCGGATTACTGCTTGGGTTGCTTCATTTGCGCTTGTGGTTGATACCCATTGGCATTGCCTTGTGGCCTATAATGGTTTTGCCTTTGGCTCTAGTTCTGATTTCCACCACAAGAAAAGTTTGGGTGGTTACGCCAATTTGGGTTATATGAGTTTCCATAGTTTTGTTGGCCTCCTCCTCTCTGTGCATTCCCTACAAAATTAACCTGTGCAGGCTGTTGTCCTAATGCCATGTTGCAAAAATGTGTACTCATCATATTTTGCATAGCATAAATTTGTGCAGTTCGAGCAGTCATCGCATCTACTAACAGTATACCTACAATTTTCTGTACTACAGGTTTCATTCCCCATCCGTTCCACTCTGGATTACCCTGAGAGATCCGGTTCAGCAAGGTGAATAGTTTAAAATAAGTCTTCTTTAAGGCATGTCCACTGATAAGTCCACATATTGGACTCATTTAGGGCTTTATTTTGATCAGAATAGTGTCCTCGAATGCTTATTTTGTCTCAATATCTGATGAAAACTCTTAAGTTTCAAGTATTTGAAATTTTATTGAAAGCAAAGATAATTAGGCGCAAAAAGGAACAAAAAAACTGAAAAGAACAAAGAAGCTAAAGCCTGAGCATCGCCAAGAACAGTTGGCGCATCGTCGAAGGGATTCACTCCTCCATTTGTTCCAGTACGCGAATCCCTGAAGGAGAAGGATAAAAAAGGCGATGAAAAAAGCAGTCGATGCTTCGCTGAATATTTCCGCGAAGCAGTACTATACCGTCCAATGGTCCAGAACATGAAGATGTTGAAGGCAAGCACGAAACGATGATAAAACTGATAAAGGGCGAGTCATAGAGTCATTCGGTGATATCGACTAACCTCATCGAAAGATCCGTCAGCACTATTTTCTGAAGTCTATAAATACTAAACTAATTATTAATTTTTAAGAGTCAAACAATTATTTTAATTTCCAGAATAGAATAGTACTTTTTGGGATATTTTCTCTCAAGTTTGGAGAGGGTTTTGTGGGAGACTTGAAGAGAATGATTTCATCTTCCCCAAGTTGGAAGTGGGACTTCTCCATTCTTGTTCCTTTGCTTAAATCAAGGTTTAATTTCTTTTACCCATTTGATTTTAGTATCACTTTAGGTGTATTGTGTTATTTCTTGATGTGTGGCAAAAAACCCCATTCTTGGGGTGTGATTTAACAAATATGTGTTGATATTGTTGTTGGGTCTTGCTTGCTGGTAGGTTAGATGTATTTTAATGGTTATTTCACCTAGTGGTTATGGTTTAATTTAATGTGTTTGTAGTTGCAAATACAAAACCACCCATGTGTTTTCGGCTTGCCTGAGAGGGAGGTCGCGAAACCAAGACCACTAGACTAATGGCCTAAGGAGTGGGTTGACATGAGGTTCACCCCGAGAGGGTGAACCCTAGTCCCATATCCTAACACTCAGCTTGCGAGAGTGAGTGGGGTAAGGCGTAGACTGGTCTTCATGCGGTAAGTGGGTGTCCGAGAGGAACCCATTTGAAACGGGATAAGTTGCCCGATAGGGAACTCATTTCCATCTAAAGCTTAGCCTAGTCACTATAATCTTGCAAATCTCTTATCAAAAGAATGTACCCAACGATTTATCTCAACTTGTATTGCGGTAACACCCCAAGAACTCCCCCCCATACTTGATTTTCTTGTTAAATTTTGTTGTTTTTACTACTTGTGACAAAAACCCCAAGTTGATATTTGACACTTTTGTGTCACCCCTTTGATCTATAGTGTTTTTGATCGTTAATATCTTTAGCTACGACTAATTAGAACTAAATTTTATTTTTGTCAATTCTCAAAGTCACTCCCTTGGGACATGACCCCAATCTTTAGTTGGGATACTATATTATAGACGATCTTAGACACTCGTACCGTAGGTTAGTGTCGTTGGTCACGATAAGCATCAAAATGGCGCCGCTGCCGGGGAATGGTGTTATTTGGGAATTCGTAGTTAAATACAATTTTTGATTCTTTCTAGTTTTAGTGTTACTAACCTAAATTGTAGTTTTGTTTTGCTTGTTTGTGTGTTAAGCCAGGATAATGAGTATACATGATGGAGATGGTGGACCAATGGAGCACGTCCTAGTAGAAGTGATGAGATTCAGGGATCACATCTTGAACTTCAAGCATCTAGAAGGAGAACCTTTTCATGAGTCGTGGCTGAGGTTTAAAACACTACTGATATAATGCCCAACTCATGAAATCCCCGATTTAATTCTACTGGAATGCTTCTATATGAGTCTGAATCCCGAAAACAGAGGATTAGTCGACCAACTTATGCTAGATGGTCGTGAGAAATATCCCTATGAGACCGCAGCCAAATTTCTTGATCTTGTGGCGAAAACCAACAAGGATACTGAGAAGGACCAACAATTGATCATTTTACTGGGTCAGATGGATAACTTGACCCAAAAAGTCAAGGAACTGGAGGTGATGTCCAAAGAGAAGAGCAAATGCAGACCACCTATTGGGCAGGGAGGATCTATGGACATTGAGAATAAACATATTGAAGATATTTTAGTAACCATTCTTCAAAAGCTAAATGAGCAAGAAAGAGTGCTAGAGAAGATTGGAGAAAATGTAGAAGTGCTAAACTAGATGAGCGGTTCTCACTCTAGATCCATCCAGCTGATTGAAACTCTCCTAGGTCATGTAATGCCTCATCTCTATCAAGCACAAGGCAATAGGTCGCCAAACAATGTTTTGGCTAACCCAAAAAGTGAAATTTAGGTGCTAACCCGCGTCGTGCCACGACGTTAACTAAGGTTTTGTTTGGGAGGCAACCCAAAGCCCTTAATCACTGTAATTCTGTTATTTTTGAAATAAAGGTGTTTTGATTTTGTAGGATTGGGCATGAAAAGTTTGTGAAAAAGTACAAGATGAATTACACAAGTCCAGTCGGCGAATCAACGACTGCAACCAAAACTGCCGTTTGGATCCTCACTTTGATTAAGGATCTTATAAAACTCGGTGAGATAGATGAACACTCGGTGGATCGCTGAGTAGTGAAGCAAACCCAACTAATGTCGCCGAATGGATTAGATCTGGATGGATTTTATAAAAGCACGGGTCTGGGCTTTCAACCTTTCTCGTATTCTCTCACTCTCAATTTTCGCAAAATCACACATACTTAGTATTAGCAGAATTTTTGCACATCTTAAGTATTTTAGTTGCTTTAGTAGTGCTTGGATCTATAATAATCTGTTGCTCAGCATCACAGTCTTGACCTAATCTACCCAAAAGGTTGGTTCTCCAAACTCTGCATTTAATTATGATATTTATGCTCCCATTCCAGGTAATTTTATCCTATGTCATGTGTTGTGCCTCTCTGATAAATTAAGGCTATTCAGCGTGCTGAGGCTAGCGCACCGAATCGCTTAGCAATCGGCCCAAGGGACTCCATCTCACTTTTTAATTTTATGCTACTTGTAGTTAGTGTTCTGTAAATCTCAGCCAAAGGCCTTGATCGCCAAAAGCAGATGACGACTCACCGAAGATCTCCTTGGTAGCCCTTGTCTGCAACCCCGAACCCTTTAACACTACATCCTTCAGCGGATACAATCCTGATTGCCAAAGCAACTTGGCGACTCGCCGATCTAGTCGGTAAGTCTGTCTGCAATTGCATCCCTCTAAACTTGATTTATTTGTTTAACTTCTTCCAGATTCTTTGCAGAAATGGCTAGATCAAAAGTCGCAAAAAGAAGCAAGCCACCTCGAAGTAAAACAAAAGGGATTACAATCAAAGAGGATGCTGACGTTCAAAAGCAAAGTTACTAAACTTTCCACAAATGGTGAAAAGGGAAGGGCAAACACAAGACCCTTAAATTGTCAAATGCAAGCACTGACAGCAATGACTTTTTATAGAAATGACTCCAACCAGTCTGAAAGAAAAGATGTGGGTTCTGATGAGGAAGATATGCTAATAGCACAGAAAGCCGAGCGGCGAATTAAGAAGCTGAAAAATTCATATAGGACCAGGACTTACTAACCAACCACTACTACACCTCCAGTTCCAAAGAAGGAAATGGTATTAGCACCTCCAGTGCAAGGTCCTACACTTAAATTTATGAATCAGGTAAAGGCTGAGGGCCCAAGAAAATTTTTGGAGGTAAAGTGTATGTCCATAGAAGGGGTTATAGACATGCACCCAGAGATAATTGAGTGTCTGAGATACCACGAGTTCCAAATCTTCACCAAACCCCGTGGCCCTTATATTCCAAATTGGGTAAGAGAGTTCTACAGTGCATATAGTGCACTAATACCCCATCAAAAGCAACTAGCAGCGGCCTTCAAAGAAGTTGACTATGTGGTTGTTAGAGATAGAAGGGTGAAGTGTGATAGTGAAGAAATCAACGCAGTCTTGGGCATGTCCACAAACATTGGAGATCACTGCCAGTACTTGATTAGAACAAAACAACTGGATAAGATGAAAAAGTGGTTAGCCCCACTAATTGCAGATGAGACTCCCAAGTGGCTGGCAAAAGGAGTTCCGATTGAAAAGAAAGAACTAAACATAGCATAAGGTTCTGGTTCAGTTTTATCAGCAGCGCAATTATGCCATCCAAGAATGAGTCAATCCTTCACCTAGCCAAGGCAGCTTCCTTGGGTTGCATCATAGAGAAGGCTCAGATAAATTTGGGAACAATTATCGCTTCAGAGATACTCATGCGTGCAAGGCAGAGCCGAACCTCACTTTTATTCCCAGTCTTGATAATAGAATTGTGCAAACAAGCCCAAGTGCCTCGAGATACCAAGATGGATATGGAAGTGATGCCCACAGCCTCTACTAATGTCTGGAAGATTGAAGACGAGTACCTTAAGGATCAAGCAGAAAGGAAAAAGGCAACATTTGTAGAGTTAGTCAACACATAATCATTACCTGCAAAGGCATCTCTACCTGCTCTGGTCCCTAGGCCTTCAAGTATATCCATTGCCACTGTTACTCCCACTGATACTCCAAGTCCTTCTGTTGCTGCAAAATCGCCAAGACCCACTACTGTTGCTGCTATTTCCCGGCTTCTACTCACCCGGTCATCCCTACTCCAGATGGGACAGCTGGCTCTTTCTGCTGATCATTGAGCTGCTAACGTAGAGGCTTCTATTCCAGGCATGATTCAGATTGCCTTAACTGATGCTATAACACCTCTGAGCACTACCATTGATGCCCTAGTAACCAGAATAGCGGTGTGTGAGCACAACCATGGATCCACAGAGGAGGTGACGACTTTAACAGCTACCATTGTTGAACTACGAAAAGATGTAGACAACCTAAAGACCACCAATGTGTCCATAGTCTTTGGAACAGTGGAGATGCCAGACATGCCTGATTTGCCTCAGAAGATCAATGGACATGGGGGTAGAGCAAAACAGATAGCCGACCATGAGTCAAAAGCAAAGATTGATGACGAGACTGAGGGAGCTGCAGATGAAGATTTTAATGAAACGGAAGAAATTATGATGATGTTGTTGTGCAAGTTTCTTTGGCAAAATCTTCTGCTGCTAGATCCAGTGGAGCTGACCCTTCTGGTGGTCACTCCGGATATTGATACCATGACAAATGAAGCAACCGCATAGCCATGATGCCCTCTTTACCTCCCTCTCTGTCCTTTGTTATCTCTAAAATCTTGGTTAATTTTATTTGCATTTGAGGACAAATTGTTTTTATTTGTGGTGGGGTGAGGCCCACCTTTTGTGTGCTAATTGATGTTTGCATTTTGTGATTACATTTGGGCTGTTATGTTTTTAATTTGTGTTTTTAAAAATTGCTTTGCAATTGTTTGAGCTTGTGGCTCCGTTTCCGTTTATTTTTAATTGCAAACTGATTTTGACCCCTGTTTATTTTTAATTGCAAACATATTTTGAACCTTTCGAATTTTTTTGAATTTTTCATACATTTTTACCACCCCTCGTGAGTTGAATGTGGCTGTTCTTTTGCAAAATTTGAGTCAAGGTTTCAATCAATACGGATGACTTGAATAGTGCTCTCAATTGAACGAACATGAATGTACGGCTACGGTGAGGCCAAATGAAGTTGCATAGACAATATATGAACTCTTTGCATCTCGTTGTGATTAGCCATTTATCGAATTGATTCTCGTGTAATGACCGTTGCACACTAGCAAACGTGTGTAGTCTTGTTTGACTTAAGTGGCAATGCCTTGTGTGATTAGCTTACTTTGAACCATGCATGAATAAACCCAGAATTTACCCTGTTAGTCTGATTGATTTAGAAAGGTGTCCTCTTGATATGATTTTAGGCAGTTTTAAAGAGTGTGAGCCAAATTTGACATATACCTCTTTTGTGGCCTACTCGTGAGTGTATCAAACTCTTTTGAACACCCCTTGAGCCTTACCTTTCTTTGGAAGAACTTTGATGAACCCTAGACCTTACTTGACCCACTACCTATAATCCTCTTAATTTGTGGTTTAGTGAATATCCAACTTAGGCCAAAATCCTAAGTTGAGGGTGTGGTGAAAAGGAAAAGGAGAAGTTAAGAAGTGCAAGAAAAGTCCCCCTTAACCCATGGTATTGCATAAAAGTGGAAACTCTTTCAATTCAAAAAAATAAAAAAATAAAAATAAATAAATAAAAAATTAAAAATAAATAAATATAT
>JAJOOH010037864.1:0-11965 GCA_029582605.1 Solanum gracilifrons | reverse complement strand
GACGTTCATTGAAACCCTTTCCTAACATTGAGAGAGTTTCCATCTTACCATATCCACTCGGTGCTTATCCTCCATTCTCATAGAGTATTTCATTTCTTTAAAATTATTACACATGAGAGGGTGCCAATGTCCTACCGAGCCAAGGTACATTGATTTACACATGAAAGGGTGCCATAAGCCTACCGATTCAAGGTATATTATAGGATAGCTCACTAAATCATCTTGAAAGGGTGTCATAAGCTAACTGATTATTTATGAAAGGGTGCATTAGGCCTACTAATTCAAGGTTCATCCTTTCACACAAGAAAAGGCAACCATCATTAGGTCTACCGATTCAAGGTTTCTCATCACATTAGTTTCTAGACTCATTATTAAGGGCCACCAACATTAGGTCTACCGGTTCATTTCATAGCCTAGAGTACTTCATCATTCATTTAGGAAAGGGTCACCAACATTAGGTCTACCGATTCAAAGTTTATCATTTCATTCATTCATAGACTCCTTATAAAAAGGCGACCATCATTAGGTCTACCGATTCATGTTCATTAAGTCAAGATACATTAATTACACAATAGAGGATGCCTAAGCCTACCAACTCAAGATTCAACAATCAACAATACTTTCATTCATTCAAGAAGAGGATGCATAAGCCCACCAATTCAAGATACTTTATTCATGATCACATACATCAATACAAGAAAAAGATGCCTTAAGCCTACCAATTCAAGATATAACATCACATTATAGAAACCCTTCCCATTCTATCATCATCATTCATAAGTGCATAATTGAGAATAGCCTTTCAATAATAGCACAATTACATTCTAATCATGATCATCACATTAGCATTGAATTCACATGCATTTCCTTCAATTGGTGATCATAGATAGATCCTTCATATATAAAGATACAAGGAAGATATCCATCAATTCAATACCACCACATATATAGTATATAAGCACCTCCACCTTTCAAGTGGATCAACATCTAATTTGCAATTCTAATTCAACAAGTAATTGATCATAACTTGCCCTTCAAAGGTCATGGATCTCATTCACCCACACACCTTAGATTAATACAATTTTTCAGGAGAAATAACATAATTTCAACAGTCTATATCCATATACACATCAACAATTCACATTCCATCGTAATCAATCAAATCATAACTTAGGAATTTTGGGAAAAACATGGGTTCTAGGAAGAATTCACCTTAAATCATCTTTAAATCCACAATTCAATGCAATAATGCCTTTAGAAATCGTTTTAAATCGAACCCATGCATAGATTGAAAGTTAAGGTTCTGGAGTAAACTTTGAAGATTTGAAATCACTTTGAAGTTGGCTCCTTGAAAGATAATAAGTCAAGGATGAAGACCACCATACTTTTTAAGAAGAACCCACGAAAATCTCTTGAATAACTTGAAGATTTTCACCTTGGAAGTTTGAAGTCTTCACCTCCCATGGAGGTTTCTAGGGAGAGACTTTACGAGTGGATGGGAGGTTTTGATTTTGGGTTTTGAAGTAATGAGATGAAAAATAGAGTTTAACACTTTTAATACTCTTAAAATACCATAAATAACTTAAAATAACCATCCCCCAACTAATTAAGACTTAGGGTGAATTTACCAATCCACCCCTAGCTAGGCCGTAACTTGACAGCAAAACAAGTGCCATTCACGAACCACCCACCTACGGTCCGTATGTGGGACCACGAGACGTACTATCCAACCGTGATTTGGTTCAAAGGCCCTCATTTAGGGGTTGACCACGGAGGCCATTCACGGGGGGTGGATGGACCTACAGGGCGTGGACCCCTTCCGTAGGTCACCCTTATATTGGCAACAAAACTCATTCGGAGCAGCCTTGGGGTTAGACTTAGGGTCCTTCTCAAGGTCCCCTAGGGTGGTCCTTGGGGAGTAGTACCTTGAAGTTTAACCCTAAACCCCTCAACCATGACTCAGGATAATATCAAAATACCTCAAACCTCATGACAAACTCACACACTCACTAGTTAGGCTCTAGTTTCACTTATTCATTTTACGGGTCGTTACAGGTAAGGAGGAATAAAAATGGATTGCGTATGTCAAAGAAGGTCAATACCGAAGTCTATTTCTTGCTCAGGAGGAATACCCGGTAAATCATCTGGGAACACTTATGAGAGTCATTAACAACGGGGACCAACTAGAGTGTAGGTGTTTAGGAATCTATATCCCTCACCCTCACTAGTTGGTAAATGAAACCCTTAGACTTCCTTTTTCTAGCTTTAAGATAAGAGACAAACTGACCTTTAGGCATAGAATTCCCCCCCTTCCACTCTAGGACATTCTCATTCGGGAACTGAAACATGACTGCACGAGTTCTACAATCAATAGAAGCATAACTTGAGTGCAGCCAATCCATATCAAGAATAACATTAAAAACTAACATATCAAGCTCTACCAAGTCAACAAGAGTAACTCTATAGGACAAGGAAACAAGACACTTTCTATAGACCCTCTTAGTAACAATAGAATCACCAACAAGTGTAGGGATAGAAAAAGGATCTAACAACACATCTGGAAGAATATCAAACCTCATAGCCACATATGGAGTCACAAAAGACACAATAGCACCAACATCAAGTAAATCATAAACATCAAGTTGGAAAACTTTTAACGTACTGGTAACCACATCGGGAGAACCCTCTTGTTCACAAAGAGTCTGATGTGCATTGAATCGGGTTTACTTAGGAGCATTGGGAACTGAACCACTAGTAGGAGCTTGTGACCACTTTTAAAACAACCATGCAACCATCTGTGCCGACTAGGCACTTACCCTCGTGCTTCATTCCACACTTAGTACAAGTAGACCTGGGAATTAAAGATCCACTACCATTCCCTCCTTGAGTCTTAGGTTTAGACACCCTATCTTTGTTGAACTTACAAGGAGCATTAAAGGAACCTTGACCGGAAAACCTTTGTCGAAATCTAGAGCGACCATGTCCATCGGACCATATATGAGAGAAATTTCCATCTTCGGTCTTAGCCCTTTTTACCTCTCTAGGATTTTCCTTAATTTTCTCCTTCTCAATTTGTTGTGCATCGACCATGAGACGAGAGATGTCCATATCATTAATGAGCATAGCGGTGCGGCACTCTTTAACCACCATTTTGGACACACCCGAAATGGAGTGACTCTTCCTAGCCCTTGAATTAACAACCATTGTTGGGCATATTTAGAGAATTAAGTGAACTTTAAAGCATATTCCCTCACACTCATACTTCCTTGTCGAAGGTTAATGAACTCAAGCACCTAGGCTTCCCTCATCTCAAGGGGAAAGAACCTATCAAGAAAAGCGGCCTTAAAATTCTCCCAATCACGATGACCCTCATCTTCCAGTCTCCATTTCATCCATTGGTTAAACCAAATTTGAGCCACACTTTTTAGTTGATAAGCGGCGAATTTTGCCTTTTCCACCGATGTAAATCCCATGATCATCAAAACCTTATAGACTTAATCATTAAACTCTTAAGGATCTTACTCAACCTTAGAGCCATGAAACTCCGAAGGATTCATCCTAGTAAAGTCCCTCACTCTAGATGTCGTTGTGCCCACATTTGGGGTCACGAGAACTGCAAGCTCCCTATTGGCTTGGGCCATCACGGCTTGAGCCAACACTTGAAAAGCCACCCTAAACTTTGCATTAGTCACTTGCTCGGCCAAAGGATTGACCGGAACCTGAGGACCTTGGGGAGGAGCTTCTTGTTCCTCATTCTCCCTCACATTAATTATAGAATAGGCTCTTCGGGTAGCCATATCCTGTAGAACATCGGATAAGGATTAAGATAGAGACCTTATAGAGTTAAACTCTATCACACGACTTTAGAGTAATGAAAGAAGTAGATTTTGCTAATCATCTTGTAGCCTCTCATTCATAAATGTGGCGTGCTTCACACTTATGAACAAGACTCTACTAGACGTGGCTTATGAGACATCCTAGGACTATTCTAAACATTGTGCTCTGATACTAAGTTTGTCACATCCTAGGGGTAGCCCCTAGATGTAACATGGCATACAGAACCCCAAATGACCCTATACAAGCCACTTAGCTCTCATAACATAAGAAATAGAACAATAAAAGTAAAACAATAGTCCTAGTCCAATAGTTTTTATAAAAGATAAGCGGAAGTCTAAAACACTTGTCTCATCATAGCCATCTAATACAATAGAATGAGATTGGGCCTATCCCATACATCATGTCGAAAAGTGAAATACAAGGAAAGGAACTAAAACCATGAAAGTCCATGCTCAAGCATGAGGACTCACCAAAGCTCGGGATTCTCAAAAATCAACTACTAGCCATGAAACTTATGACCCTGACTGCCGGACCCCCAAATGTAGGCAAGAGTATGCGTTGGTACAAAAACAATGTACTATGTATGATAGCTATACATAAAATATTTAAATCATGCTAAAAGGCACATTTCATTTCATGACATGCAATTGACCAAGCTAAATCATGATATTAGAGAGTTGGAAAACCTAAGTCACAAAACCATGGTCAATGCAAACCAACATAATCTTTAAAACCTTTGAACTCTTATGTGATACTTCTTGAAGTAACCTTATTTCATTATTAATGTGGGGGATTAGCCTTAAGCAACATAGAGAACATGTGAGTTATAACATGATCCCTCGGTGTCTCCCACACCGAAAAGGTTGACCTACTATCCAAGGTAGAACCATGAACTTCTAGCTTAGGTGGATCCACTAGCTAATGTCTATCTAGAAAATCATTCTATAGGGGTACATAGGTAAGGAATAAGGATATTGTTTCTAGAAACTTGACCTCTGCTCACGGGAGGGCTTCCATCTCAATATCCTCTCGGTGCTAAGCATAAATCCCAAGGAGTAGTCATTTCTTCTCATTCTTATTATCCATGGAAAGGCACGTCATCTTTCCAATCCAAGCTAAGTCATCATCCAAGGAAAGGTATCTTTCAATAACCAATCCAAGCTAAGTTCATTAGGATAGCTTTTAATCTTTAATCAATTAGGTGAGAAAACCTTTCAACCTAAGAATCCTTATGTGAGAAAACATTTCACATATTACTCTTATGTGTATATGAGAAAATCCTTTCAATAACACATCATGATCATCATCATTGATACTTTGCTCTCAAAGCATCCTTAAAACATTTGCATAGATTTCATAAGAAAATGCATAATTCCATAATTTACATTTCAAGGGTCAAATACCCACTTTCAATCATTAACATTTAGAAAACAAGGGTTAGATATGGATTTCATCATAGATTCATATAAAGCTAGCAATATGCTTAATTTCATAAAACTCTTCCTTTAAGATCAAAATCCCACATCATATGATTCCCAAACTCTTCCTTAATTTCATAAAACATGGGTTCATGGGGAAATCATCATAAAATCATAGTATTTCACCAATTCATGAATAAGAGATCATAATTCAATCGTTTAAATCAATAATCAAGAAAATCCATGACAATTGAAGAAAATCCTAACTCAATTAGGGATTTCTAACTTTTGAAATAGAGGAATTTTTGAAGTCCATGGATGGAAGGAATCCATGGACTAATACTATCATACCTCAATGCCAAATGCTTATCCTCAATAGAGGAATTTAGACTTGACCTTGATCCTATCTTGAATTGATCCTATCTTGAATACTTTATTCTTCTTCAAGTTTCTAGAAAGAAAAATATTTTGGGGAGAAGAACTTTTATTTTCTTTTTGAGTTTTAGAAATAATGACTTCAATGGGTGAGTTTTTGGGTTAAAATAACTTATATAGGGGTCATAGGCTTTGGTAAAATGGCCTAGTATTGATTCACTTAAAATAATAAAAGACTCAAAAACCCCTAAATTAAAAATGCAGAACCGCCACCACGCTTGACTTCACGAGCCGTAGTGGCTATCACAAACCGTGTTGGCAGCCATGGTCCCTTGACCAGTGGCTTGGCTTGCCACCACATAGCCCCTCAAACCCAACTCATGTCCACGACATCTCCCACGGCCCGTAGTGGCCTTCACGAGCCGTCACATGGCTCATGGGGAAGGTCTTCATTTGGGTAGCCTTGGAGGGCTTAATGCCTCACCTCCACGGGCGCCACCACGAGCCGTGGAGCCCATCACAAGACATCAAGGTGCTTGTGGGAGGTGATCCTCCCTTGGCTAGCTACTGCCTAGGGTCCACGGGCACCACCACGAGTTGTGGTGCCCTTCACGGTCAGTGAGTATCTTCGTGGAGGGTGCCAAGGCTAAATATTTTGTGTCTGGCCACTTACTTGGACCCTTTCTTAGGCTACTAATTTCCGAGGTGTTATAGTTGGGCTCTATGATTTCTGTCTTTTCTGTCTCCAACATGATCAGAGTTTAGTCATAGATTTTGGCCACGTCCGTTGTTGGTCATTCTCTACAATGTTTTGCTTAATTTTGGATTAAAAGGGATAAGGGGATCTCCTTGGCTCTGTGTACTTTTCATAAACATCGAACTAAACTTGTACGAAACAAAAACAAAAGAAAATGTAAATTGGGAAATAAATTTAGTATTAGTGCAGTAACGAAATTAGCCTAATTCCCTAGCAGTGGTGCCAAAATTTGATATGCCCAAATTACACCTCCCTAAGGAAGTATAAGCGGTCGTTGTTCAAATAGAAAACCTAACAAAGGTTAGGGTCCATCTCACGAGGATTAAAGTCTAGACATAGGCTAATTTATTTGTTAATTATACTTTTAGTCTAGTTAATTTCGTAAAACGGGGAGGGTTTGTAAAACAGAAGCTTGATTGATCGAATTCAGTAACAAGTAACAAGGATTGAATGTTTTGTAGAATCAGTAGAATATAAAACTAAGTATACGTGCTCCGTACAAGTCTCTAACATAGAAAACCTTATAGTAGTAATCTAGTCTAGTGTTTGACATGCAAACTAGTAAGTTAGGTATCTCCTAAACGGTTTGTCGCCCAAATATGAAATTTCACAATGTATCTTTTGCTGGTCTGTGGGGGTGTGCTTTACTAACGCTCACCCTTGACCCTAGATTAGTTATCACTGAGGTGGTTTAATCTATAAGATGAAGGTTGTAGTCATAAACTATCCTTTATTTAATCGCTTTTCCCATTCATTACTTCCTTGGTCGGGCAAGTAGGCATAATTTGAGTTCTAAAGTTGTGCACCATTAAGAATCAATCAAAGCAAAGATATCAACAATACATGCATAAGCATTATTCAAGAATTACTAACTATTAGGTCTACATTGCAAGTTCCTCATGGTTCCCACAACTCTAGTTGTAGATTTAGCTACTCATGCTTGAATTATCACAATTCATATTATGTTTTAAAAATAAATCATTAACTTACAATTAGAGTAGTTGAATTCCATAATCTTGAATTGATGAACAAAAAACTGATTATAACCCAATGATTCAAGAATAAAAATGGACAAGTGTTTGCCAAAATAATTTATTTTTAAAAAAAACTCAAAGTATCCACTGTCTAATGTCTAAAATGAGAAATAAACGACTATTTATAGACAAATTCCTAAACAATCCCATAAAAGAAATCATAGAAAAAATAATATTCGACAATCGCATCTATGGTTTAGTTCTACACCTCGTAGGAATTCCGACAGCTCATAAGAACCACTCGTCAAAAAAGCTCCTTTGATAATTTTTCTGGAATTTTATATGGGTATATTCTACAACCCAAAGATCATTGCACAACCTGTCTTTGCGCCTCATCATCCAAATACGGGAGCTCAAAATCTCTGATCTTTTCTACGACTTGATCCTACAACTCATAGAAATTCATATGGCTTGTAGTCTAGTTTTATTTTCTCATACATAGCTCCAAAAGATCACTAATTCAATCCACGAGTCATTCCTACAGCTCATAGGTTGACTCGTCATCCTACAAAAAGTTGTTTTTTCAATCATTTTCATCTCGAATTGTCAAAAACCTATTATCCGTCAAACCCAAGGTAACATACCATCAAATAAATGAGCATGCCTCTAAGAACAATGAAAAACACCAAGTTTTAAAGCAATATAATGTCACGATCCAGGGATTCCCCCTAGATGTAACATGGTGCATAGAACCCCGATGGACTCCATACAAGCCACTTAGCATATCATAACATAATCAATAGAACAATAAGACTCAAAACACATTTCAAGCTAAAAATTTCATAAAGGCAAAAGCGGAAGTCTAGACTCTAAGTCTCAACATAGCCTTCTATTACAATATTCTAAATGAGAAAGGGACATAGCCCATGCAACATAGTCCAAAAGGAAATAAAAGGAATGAAACTACAATGTGAAAATATCCGTCCTCGAATCATGAGGACTCACCAACAAGCTAGGAGGATAAACAAATCCAAGCTTTAGCCACAACAGTGATCACCTTGAGCACCGAACCCTACACTTGGTAAAAATATAGGAAAAGTAGGTGTTAGTACACAAATGCACTAAGTATGATAGCCATGCATAAAATCATTGAAAACATGCAAAAAGGGACATTTCATTTGAAAGTATGCAATTTATCAAATTTAAAGATCATCATAAGGTTATAGGAAAAGCATAAATCATAAACATAATCAATACATAGATCACCATAACATAAGAGAAATACTTCATAAATAACCTTTAAGCATACTTGCGCAATGCATGAATAAGACCCCATAAATCTCACCCATGCTAAGTAAACCGCCTTAGACCATCATTCATATTGTTGTTCATAATTGTGTTGTGGGAATAAGCCTTAACCGACATAGACCATGTGAGCTTAACATGGAATACGGTGTTACCCACACCGAAAAGGGTGGTCCTACTTGCCTAAGGTAGAACCATACTTTTCGCTTAGGCTGATCCACTAGTTAAATACCTATAAGGGCACATAGTTTATGGGATAAGGAGATTGCTGCTAGAAACCGGCCTCAACTATCGTAGAAGGCTTCTATCTAATGAGACATACTTTGGGAACCCTGACTAAACTAGTGTAAATGGATCCCATTAGAAAGTCGGACTCAACTAGTGTATAAGCTTTCATCTCATATACAATATCCACTCAGTGCTAAGCATTAATTCCCACGGAGTTTATATTAAGTCTTGACATAAGTTCATATTTATGAAAGAATGTCTTGATACTCAAACAAACATAATTCATAGGATAACTCTTAGATCATGCATGAGAATAACCCTTCACTGTCCATGTCTACATATAGATTCAATAGGTGAGAATAGTCTTTCAACCTTAGAATCTTCATATTGTGAGAAAAGCATTCACATCATATCATATTCATACATAGGTGTGTAAATGATAATATCCTTTAAAAAACACACAACAAGATCATAATCATAGTGTTCTTAAAGCATATACATTAATCTCATAATCATGCATAATTCTCATACATAGCCCTTCAAGGATCAACTATCATATTCAATCAACACATCTAGATTTCACTACATTAGACATGGATATAATCATAATTAAAGTAATCAAATAACTACATGCATAATCTCATAATACTCTTCTTTCATCAACAAACCCACTTCTCAAAATCTTAATTGGGAAATATGGGGAATTCATGGATTTTTGGGGGGATTCAACATAAAACCATAGTAAATCATCAATTTATACATAATATAACATAATTCAATCATTATAAATGATTTTTGAAAGGAATCCATGAGTTTGGAATCAAACCCTAACTTTTGGGATTTCTAGTTTTGAAATTGGGATTTGAAGGGACTCCATGGATGAATACTATCCATGGATGAAGGACTACCATACATTTATCAACAATGTACAAAGTATTTGAGTGAAAGACCTTGCTTCTTGAACCCTATCTCCAACTTCCTTCTTCTTCTTCCTTGAATTTCTAGAGAGAATTTTTGGTGAGGATGAAGTTTTGGGAATTGATTTGGGATTTTAGAATAATGAGTTGCATGACATGATTTAGGGGTCTAAAATCCTTATATATGTGGTCTAAATAAGTCTAAACTGACACCACTTAATATTAATTAAAACCGAAAAACCTCAAAGTGCCCCTAAACTTAACCCTCAAAATAGTTCCTAGGTCACCCACCCACGAGACCACGACCACGGGCCATGGTTGGACCACGGTCCGTGCTGGTGAACCGTGGTTGGGTGTGTGGGGCTTCATTTTTGGGACCGTGACCCACGACTCCTCACCCACGGGGCATGGACCCACCCACGAGGCGTGGGTCCTGCCGTAGGTCACTGTGTTTAGGCACTTTCCAGGGTCCTCCTCAAGGGCCCATGGTTGGTCCTTGAGGGGTCGTACCTTAACATTGTAACACGAAAGCCTTTATTTTTAAGTACGGGGAGTTACATTCATGACTCTAACCCTCACGTTAAGCTCTAGTTTAGCGTACTAATTTCCGGGGTGTTACATATGAGTACCATAAATATGTGGTACATTAGTCATTTATGATCAGGTTCAGATATTGTTCAACTACACACCTAATATTCAATGTGTAGACGATCACTTGCAATATAAAACCCAACAAATTTAGGATCGATCCCACAAGAATGGATAAAATAAATTCAATGTATGATATATTTTATTATAGTAGAACTTTGTACATCGATCAAATTAATACGTATAATTAAATTTGGGGAGGGGGTTTGTAATGATTCTATTTTGGGAGAATAAAATGATTCACAATTATTTAACGGGTGTCAAATGCAAAGCTGAAAATATGGGTTTGTCAGAAGTAAGAGAAGAATCTTAGGAGTGTCCTTAAATGGATGCTAATTTCATAATATTGGTATTTCTAATTGCTAAAATTAAGACTATAAATTGGTATGTTAGACTCAAGATAATGACAACTATTTATGAATCAGTCATCACATATCATGTAGGTTTTATCAAAATGTAACATTATCATATTGGAATTCAATCAAACGCTATCAAGGTTCAGCTATCAAATGAATAAGTTCAAGTAATTATCATCACTCTCTTACACTAATGGTTTTTCACAAGAACCACTAGAAATCTAAAGAAAACATGAGTTTGCAACCTCAAAGTTTAAGTTAAACATGAATAGAAAGTTGAACCCATATCAAATAAACTTTAAATTGAGTAATTAAACAACACCCATATGAGAATTATTCATCCATTCCAATTTCACGCCCCTAAGTTAATGGGGTTTATTTATTCATATTCAAAGATAAATGAAATTTACCAAACTTATCACTCATAGAAAAGCCAAATAGTTAAACAAATTCTAATAAAGTAATCTCAAATTCTACGAACTCAAGATTGTTCTCTCAGTCTTAAAGTAAAAGTTTTTTTGGCAACCAATGTGAATATTACCATTAACAAAACCTGCCACATACAAACTAGTAACATCCAACCCTCACCACCCTTACTAAGGAGTAAAAATGAGGGATGGCTTCATCAAAAATAGCAACTAATTACATAAAATTTTCCAAAAACATCTACACCTATTTGCTTTCTTTGGATACTTATACATCTCTATCCTCTCCACAATTTCACGAATGATTCTACTCACTATCTCCGTATATTATATTTGTATCAGAGCTATGGATGAAAAGAAATATAAGAAAAAATATACTAATAGAAAGTTAAGAAAAATAATAAGAAAATTAAACAAATTATATCTAGAATACAAACAACTCAATATCACAAAAACTGATAACGATAAATTAGATCAAATAATTGATAATATATCTAAAATAGAATATAAATATATTCAATATCTAAAGATACAATGAATAACGAGAATAACGAATATAGACAAAAACTTACTGAAATAATTGTAGCAAAAAGACAAGAATTGAGACATAGGCAAAATAGACTTAACAGTAATATATTTGCAGGAATTTGTAAAAAATCTATAGTAGCACAAAGAAAAACTATTTTATATCTACAAATACAAATAGAAAACTTAGAATATAAACT
>JAJOOH010037857.1:0-10035 GCA_029582605.1 Solanum gracilifrons | reverse complement strand
ACTTCTTATTTATTGGTGAACTTTATCTTGTGTGTTGCTGATCTTGTGGGTGCCTTTCCGTGGAACTTGTGACTGATGAATATTGAGTTTGTTGTTGAAGATATGCAATTGTTAGTGTTGAGGATATGAAACTGTTGTTGTTGTTGAGGATATATGACTGTTAGAATGTTATTGTGGAGATATGTGCTTGTAATTGTGAACTGTTAGGTTGGGCTGGTTTTAAGCAGGTTGTAGTTGTGGAGGTTGCAATCGATGAATATTGAGCTTGTTGTTAAGAATATATGATTGTTAGAATGTTGTTGTTGAGATATGTGCTTGTAAATTGTGAACTGTTAAGTTGGGTTGATTTTATACACATTGTAGTTGTGAAAGTTCGGTTGGGGTCTAACGAGTACTCGTATTCTATCCCCTTAGCTCGTGTTTAGAGGTTTACTTGCTGAGTACCGTGTAGTTTGGTACTCATCCCTTGCTTCTATAATTTGTTTTTGTAGGTTACTAGCCCAGACCTTTGTGATACTTTCCATTCTCTTATTTTCTGAGGCTTCTTGGAGATTTGTAAGGTAACTGTTTGTCATCTCAGCGGACTTTCTTACTCCTATTTATGATCTTGTTCTATTCTAGAAACAAGATCATTTGAGACTTGTGTTTTCTTTTGAATCAATTGTAATACTTTAGAGGCTTATACACGTAACAACCAGATTTTGGGGGTATTTTTGAGTAAATTATGAAATTTCCACATTTTATTGTAATGGGTGAGTGTTAGGCTGACTTGTCTTGGTGGGATAAGACGAGTGTCATCACGTTCATTTTTGGGTCGTGACAGGAATACTTTATATATATATATATAAATATATAAATTATAATATAAAATATAAATTAATTAATAAAAAATAATTAATCGAAACCGGACCAAACCGAAATGGAACCGGAATAAATCGGTACCGGTACACCGGTATCAAATCGTGATACTGTCCCTTCCCGTGTATCGGTTCACGGTGTCCCGATCCGTCCCGAAGACTACCGGACCGAAACGAACCGGAATGGTACCGGACCGGTACTGGTACAACCCTGTCCAATGCCCGGCCTTACTCTGAGTAATGTTTTTTAATACGTTATCCTAAGACACATTTTACACCTAAAACGTTACTCACAGTAACATTTTTGAAGAATCCAATCACGGCAGATCGCGAACCTAGGATCTGAAGACTTTGGGTGCACCAATATTATCTCACTTCAAATATGAGCTCTAAGCTAAACTTAAAATAAAAATAATGAAAAAAAGGCTGTCTGGATTTGAAACCTTGGTCTCAAGGTGGTTTCTCTAGCTTATACCAATAGCACAAGGTCACTCTTATGTTTTTCATGGGTGCATTGTTAACAATATCCTTATTCTGTCAATTTCTCAAAATAGATACATATATATACATATGATATTTTTCGAAGTTAGCGGGTGCATGTGCACCCCCTCCTAAAGGTGTGAGTTTGTCTCTGTGTAACGACCTGTTCCCAACACTATAGAAAAGACAACGGGGAAAATTTTTGGGCCGAAAAACTTTTTGGTAGTAACTTGGAATTTCCCAACCTAGTCCAGATTTGGACGAAATCGGATTCAGTGAGGTCTAGAGGAATCTGGTAACAAATGGGAGATCTAATTATTTTTTTGACCACATGAGTGAATAGCTAAGACGTTAAGGAAACCGTATGACTTTACAGAATCGAATTGGAGTGAGTAGAACTCCCGAAACTGATCTTAGCGTGAACGGGTATTTTCTGAGTGTCATGGGATGAGGGTGTATTGTGAAATGGGGGTTTGAAACTCTTAAATTAACTCTCTGTTTTCGTGCAAGCTGCCAATGCAGGATTATTCCCGCTAGGGTAGGGACGCTGTAGTGGGATGAGGTCCGCTGTGGCGGGACAGTCGTGACTCAAGTCGGAAGTCAACCCCAAAAATGTTATTATTCTGCAACATTCGATCTTGAGAGCTATGGAACGACCCAGGGATATTTATTGAAGGTTTTCCACCTCTTCTAGCACCAAGGGTAAGGTTTTACTCCCCGAATCTATTTTTCGATCCGTAGAACTTAGTTTCTTAGGTAATTTTCGATGAAGGAGGGGTTTGATCGGGGAATTATGGTGGAAAATGCCCTAATCTGGGTATGGGGATCAAGGGTTTGGCCTAGGATTGATATTATTGATTATAATCCGGGTAATTAGGTCTCGTTTATTGATCCTCGCGTTATATTGATTGTTTGTACACCAAGAACAAGCGAAAAGAATTCGGAAAGGGAAGAATCAAGTTTCTTAGGGGTTCAAGCTTTGTTCGAGGTAGGTAATGGTTGTGATTTCATGTTTGTGTAATGTGTATTAGTAATTGCTTCATTATAATACATGTATATATGGGAATGTTGCATTGTTGATCACACCTATTGCAAATGAGTATGAACGAATGATTGTTTGCCATGAATCAACACTTGTTTATATGATTGTGAGAATATACATTGTGATTGTGATTGTGGTATGTTGAATGGAGCGGGTGTCACGTTCTGATACACTAACTGGGATCGGATGTCACGTACCGACATACTTATAGGAACGGGTGTCACGATCCGACACACTAACTTGGAACGGGTTCCACGATCCAGTACACTAACAGTTTGGGTATGGGTTTAATGAGAGGACCAATGAATTGTTGTATATGCGTATTATTGAGAATGTGGAATTGTTCATTAATCCTGAAATAATGACTGATATTGTCTATGTTCGGTATATGCATGTTTTATTATGTTGTGATTATATGCATATGTTTCACGTGTTGGAATAGTCGCGGGATCCTACAAATATATTGTGGTTGTGTACTGATACCACACTTGCTCTTTCTTTGTTGAGTACAAGGCATCTTTAGGCGGCTACTAAAAGACCTCATTTAAGAGATCAATAATCAGCATCGAATTCTAGGGTGAGCCATTTTTTTCGGGCTGCCATGAGTTCTTCTTTTGTTTATGCCATTTCCTTCGAACTTAGACTAGTACTTTAGATTTCTTATGTTTAGTTTGAGTTGTACCCATTTTCGTAGACTTGTTGAACCTTAGATGTTTTGGTACATTGACTTTCAGGTCTAGGCATTATTTTTGCAATTGTTTGTTAGACTTTCGGAGTTTACGGGAACTCCCTATTTTTCCTTTAGATATTTAAACCTTGTATCTTTAAATGCTTTAGTTTTCGTTAATTTGGTTAGTTGGGTTTTAGTAATGGTTCTCCTACTGGAGGGTTAGTGTGGGTGCCACTCACGACGGTCTAGGTCGTGACTAAGTGGGTATCAGAGCCCTAGGTTCGTTGATCTCAATGTACCAAAATGAGTCTAGTAGAGACTTGTGGAATGGTACAGAGACGTCTGTACTTTTCTTCGAGAGGCTATAGGACTTTAGGAAATCTCTCTGTTTTCTCTTATCTCTTTTCGTGTTATAACTCCGTTCGAAGTGGTATCTGGTGATCCAAATTGGTATATAAACTCCTTAACTCTTCTATCTGTATATGGTTAACACCAGGTTCAACGACTTCAGGCACATCGCTCCCGTCAATGATCCAGTCGAGGAATCCGCAGCGAGAGGTTGCTGTCAAGGCAGGGGTAGAGGAAGAGCAAGGGGCAGAGGACGATGAAATGTAGCACCCACTAGGGGTGGAACACCAGTTGAGAATGCTCCTAGAGATGAGGTTCCTCCCGCACATCATGAAGAGGTAGAAGAGAATGTGGAGATTAAGGACGAGAGGGATGTTGGACAGGAAGAGGATGCATCGGCTAGGAATACCGGCGTTCCTCCCTTAGACCTAGTGTTAGCTTAGCAAATCATGTCTTTTTTGAAAGGATTGGTTGGTCCTGGAATCCCTCTAGCAGTGCAAGCTACTCAACCCCTAAACCGTCCTATGAAGTTTCGGGGATGGTGCCCCGCGCCACCCATAGCGCCAGGGTCGCCTGCCCCCATCCAGTTTGTCGTCGATTGCCCCGTTTGAATTCGTTTAAATTGCACCTTACTCCTTTTCGATTCTAACTAATCTAAGCTACTTCTAAACACCTAAAATCATTCCTAACATGATCATAACCTTGAATTCATAATTCAAATTCAAGGTAGAGTTGAGAGTTAAGTTTTGAGAATTCTTTCGAACATTCTAAGAGAGTCCCTTTGAGTCCTTTTGTGGAGTCTTCTACAACTTCTAGTAACTTGTTTCAAGACTCGAGCAAGTGAGTATGAGAATGATGAGAATGTATTCATGAGTCTACTTTGTCATCACGAGATCCTTCATATCATGAAACATAACTCTTGAATGCATAATTCACATTCAAGAGAGAGTTAACAGTAGAGTTCAAGAAAGCCTTTGAGTTAAATTGCGAAACCTTTGAAATGCATCATCAATTTGAGTTAAGTTTTGAGTAAGTAAGTAAGAGAATGAGAAGAGTCGTATACATGAGTTCCATGTAGTTATGTAGACCTTTGAGTTGAATTGTTCATTCCCATAATTCCGCATGAATCCTATAAGTCGAGCAGTCTTGAGAAGAAAAGTATCTTTGAGTCCTTGAGTTGAGTCGTTCATGCTTATAATTCCGCATGAACCCTCTGAGTTGAGCATTCTTGAAATGAGTAGTATCATTGAAGTTCTTGAGTTCCAAGTATTTGAGTTCTATCTATGGTTATTGAAAACCTTGCATTGAGTTGTTCATGTCCATCATATGACATGAACCATATTTTAATAAGTCTTGTACAAACATTTTAACTTTTGTTTTAAGACTTAAGTTTTGAGTAAAGTAAGGAGTAAAGAGTTGAGAGTTGAGTTCACTTCTCAAAAGTTATTAGGGAACTAAGTATTCCCAAAGAAGTTTATAAATGTTTTCACATTTGAGCAAGAAAGGAACTATGATTTCCAAAAGAGCCTTTGGGCTAGTTTTCAGTAAAGGGAACATCGATTCCAAGAGAGCCTTTGGGCTAATCTTTGAGCAACTATCTCAAACTAAACAAAGAGGTGTTTAAAACACATATGAACTAAAGTATATTTTGGGAGTAGTATTGAGCACCGAATTGGGGACGCGAGTTCATGTTAACTCAAATCTCCATAAGAACCATATGGCCAACATGGGATTTAATGGGTCATACTTTTTAGATGATCATGTAAGTTAAGCTAGTGGATCCACTAAGTTAAGTTAAGGTCCTATACTGATGGCAAGGTATAAGATAGTCCTTGGCAGCGTGAGGTAAGTTCTTACTAGTGTGGCTCATTATCTAGAAAAGGTCCTATACTGATGGCAAGGTAAGGAATGTTCTACATAATCCAACAATATTCAACAACATTTTTACTAGTGTGGCTCATTAGCTAAAAAATGTCATCAGGTATGAATTAAATAAGTCAAGTTAATATATCGTATTATGTTAAGTTCTTATGATAGCTTTACAATTATTTTTTTGATTTATTAATTATAAAAAAAAGGTCTTATTTTTATCTGTAGGATAAAGATGACGAACTTTGAACATTATGTGATGGTTGTTTTGTATTGGGTTGATGAAATAATTATTGATATGAACTGATTTAGATATACTAAATGTGCTAAAATGATTATTAGTATGTCTACCTTAACTAACTATGTTGAATTGGTTGGATTGTTGCATGAGAAAATGGGAACAAATAATGAAAATATTCAAATGGATATTTCTGGAAAATCTTGATGTTCAATTCAAGATAACAATACAAGGTTCATTGAGTTTAAAATTGAGAATGACCAATCATTATTATAATTATTTTCATTTCTCAAAAATTTACAGATAAAACTGATATAATTAATATTTTGGAGATATATATAAAGACCAAATCGACAAATCAAAATTATTTTAAAAAATTTGAGTGAACATAAATTATGTAAAGTTCAGAAATTATATTTCATGCTTTGTCTTTCCAGAAGCAATTCTGAGTTAAACCTTAGATTAAAATTTCACATCATTCAATAAAAGGGATAATTTGATAGACCTTCTTACGCTTTAACTTCATTATTTTAACTCTTTTTTTATGATAATTGTTTTAACTATTTATTTTTATTTTTAAAGAAATATATTAACATTTTACCAATTCACCTTTTTAATTTTATTATTTTAAAATTAATTAATTGAATACACATCCTTTTTACTATTACGGTATTAAATTGATAAAAATGGGCGTACTGATGTTGCCATCAAAGTTGTGAAAAAAACACCATTATCATGCATTGGAAATAAAAATCATCTGTGAAGTTTCTATTATATATTGCCAACAGATTCATGTGATAACCATGATGACCACTAACTTGAAATACATTATTTGGATTTGTCGATTTGGTTTTTATGTACATCTCCAAAATATTTATATTAATCTTATCTGCAAATTTTTGAGTTATGAAATAGAATTGTAACAAAGATTAGTTATTCTCAATTTTAAACTCAATGAACTGTGTATTATTACCTTGAATTAAACATACATATTTTCCAGAAATATCCATTTAAATATTTTCACTGTTTGTTCTCATTTTCTCATGCAACAATCCAACTAATTCAACATAGTTAGTTGAAGTAGACATGGTAATAATCATTCTAACACATTTAGTATACCTGAATCTGTTGATATTAGTAATTATTTCGCTATCCCAATACAAAGCAACCATCACATTACGTTCAAAGTTCGCCATCTTTATCATACACATAAAATTAAAACTTTCTTTTATAATCAATAAATTAGAAAAAGCAATTTTAAAGCTAAAATAGGAACTTAACCTAATACGATATATTAACTTGCAACTTATTTAGTTCATACCTGATGAAGTTTAAAGAATATTATTTCAACAATGAGCTGCACAAGTAAAAACTTTGCTTGAACATTTTTGGAATATGCAAAACATTTCTTACAATAAGTTTTATTTTATAATCACATGTAGTTTGAAAAATGGAGGAATATGACTTTAACAGAGTGTCGTAACTGACAATCATGTTTTTAAGGTGTTAGTAACGTTTTACAACTAGATTTGCAGGATATGATTCTAAATTTGCAGTATTAGATGACCCGTGATTAGATTCTTAAGAAACATTACTTAGAGTAACGTATTATGCTGAAAACTAACGTTACTCAGAGTAACATTTCTTATCTCAACCCTGCAAAAAATATTTCACACAACTTAATTTTTAAAATAAAATATATCCTAAAACGTTATTGAAAAATACGTTTATATTAGTTTTGTAATTTTTTTTTAAAAAACTTATTATTTTGATAAACTGATTTAAATAATGGCTTAATTTTGTCAATAAATGAAAAAACACCGTCTAAAATGAAGGGTAACGAAAAATCCTGATCTAGCACGTATTTATAGAACTATTTTTCGCTTCTACACATTCACTGTGTCGCACCGCCCATTTTTGTGACACATTCAGTGTGAATGGTGTCATGTTGTACTGCCTATTTCTCGAATAAATAGACACATTCGTTCTACATGAGAATTTTGTGTTCTGTGGCGTCCTACATGTATTATGACACGTAGGACGCGTGCACACCCAAAATTGATGGGTATAGATGCAAGTTGAAGCCAAGTTAAAAGATATATTTATATATTATGCCTATAAATTATATACAATAACTAGCCATCACAATTCTGAACATTTCAGTAGATGCCACTTTGCTATTGGCATGGAGAGACATTCATGTTAATTCATGAACTTCTTTGTGCTCCTCTAGTTTATTATGGAAAATATATAAAGTTTTTGTAATTTGGGCACTTATAGCTTAATTGTTGCATCTATAAATTAATTAGTTTGATTTTAAAAAAAAAAAAAAAATTAGTTTGATTTTGAATATGGAACTTCAAGATGGCTAATATCTTTGAATTTTCATTGAGATACTACTATTATTATGCTCATGTTAGTGTATTTCTAGAGACCATGCTATCTTATTTAACTTGACTAACACTTAATTATTCAATTATGCCACAAAGGGGGAAATAGAGGAGATCAGATGCACATGAAATTTTTACTAATCAAAGAATCTAATGATCATGTGCAAATTATTGACTATGTTTGTTGGAAACATGATTGAATTTATGTAGCTGGTTCTCATAACCTAACCAATTAGAAGGTTTCAATGAGTGGAAAGTGAATTTCTAGATAGACTTAGATGAGATCACAATTCACACATTTTACCAAGTCATATTTGTTGATCAAGTTGGTTCTTAGAGGGGGGAGTTGAACATGAAATTTTCTATAGATTTAATTTATCATCATAAAAAAAAGGAGAGAATTTGTTGAACTAATGAAGTTTTAATGATTGACAAATATTATATAAAAATCAAATCTTTAACATGTCATCTTAGTTAAGAAAATGGTAGTGTTAATTGATGGAAGACCCTTAGATTTAGTCCGATCCTTTTGATTAGATATAGTTGTAATCTGAAATTGCTCAAATTTTTAGTAGGAATTTGAGACGAATCATATTAGGATAAGTCGTGGTCTTTTTACTACCTTAAGGAAGGAGTTTAAGAACCTGGTTCTTCAATGCATTAATTAGGTGAATATCATAAAATAACAATAGCAGAGAAAATTTATCTTATTAATAAATAAGATTTAGGTAGATACTGGTATATGTATAACTGATTTCCCACTAATAATTGTAATTAAAATAATTCAACATTGTTTTACATTAATTAATTAGATTCATAGTTTCATTAGTTCCACCATAGAAGAGAAAAGTTAAGAAATGAATTAATCCAAACAACAAAATTCGTACCAGAGTTGTGTTTCCCTGATTGGAATATTTATATAAACTCATGTATCAATTATTTTCATTCCTCTCCTTAGATCAATCGAAAAATAACCTAAATAAAAGCTTGTCCAGAGAGAAAGCAAGTAGAATAGACAAAGAAAGATTTACTAATAAAATTGAACAAAAAAATTGAATTTACAAAAGAATTGATTCGTATACATACTAAGTCCACTTTTTCATGAAAATAGAACAAATGGACCGCAATCTTGACACTTACAAAATTCTTGTATACACATTCCATAAACAAATCAATGAACCCATCTACATACATCTAAAAATGAAAAAAAAAAAGAAAAAAAAAGAAGAAGTTATATTATAGGGAAAAGGGTAAAAAAATACCCCTCAACTTTGTTATATTGGTTAACTATGCCCTTACCGTTAAAATGGAGTTATTTTTACCCCTACCGTTACTATTTTCACCATTTTTACCCCTCAATTGGATGGAAAACTCAAATCAACTAAAATTACCCAATTTCAATTAAATGACCCGATTTTCTCTTTATAATCCGAACCCGACCCATTTATACCAAACTAATCAAGCTCCGGCAACCCAAAACCACCATTCATTTTCTCCCTTTTCCGGCTAAACACCACCGAAACAACCTCCAAACGACCACCTGAAACCACCACTCAAAAGCCCCAAAAACCAGAAACGACTCCAAGCAGAAAACATTAACAAACCCATTTTCCTCTATTTTCCGGTGACCACAACAAAACCTTTCTTCTCCATTTTCGGCCAGTTCCAAGCTGGAACAACATTAATCAAACCACCCACCGCCAGAATCATTCAAACAGCCGCGAAATCGTTCTGAAACAGCTCTCAAACACCACCCTCTCCACGCCAAAATCTGGTGGTAAAACCACACTTCAGCCCACCAAAACCTAGACCTCCATCACCCAAGCTAAAACAACCAGCAAATGACCACCAGACCACCAGTTCTCCGACCTCTAAACAACCAACCAACGAAACCCCACCGGAAAACAACTGAAGCACCGCTAACAAATCAAACCAACAACACAATTAGGCGAGCATCAAGGCTCGAAAACAACAGCCACAACTTCATATCCGGCTAGGCTCAACAAGCAAGCAATATCACAGTTTCAGATCTGCTCGGTGGAAAGCAAAATCCGATGATTGAACGAGCTCCAAGATCCGACCACACTAATGTGCTAATTTTGACTGATTGTGTGATCATTGCTACATTTTGACTCATTTAA
>JAJOOH010037856.1:0-15796 GCA_029582605.1 Solanum gracilifrons | reverse complement strand
ATAAAATTGACTAAAAGTGCATAAAGTAAAAATAACTAACTATTGTACAAATACAATATTCAAATAAGGATACTAAAATACCACAGGCTAAACTAATGTAAGAAAAGCAAGAAACTACTAAATTCTCAATAATAATAATAACAACAAAATAATAGAATGTTGTATAGTAACAACAAACAAGAAACATAAACAATTAACAAAACAAATAAAAAGAGACAAGAGAGGAGAGCAAAGATTTTCTCATTTTCTTAAACTATATTAAGTGTGTATAATAATGTGTCAGATGTCACTATTTATAGGATATGATTGTGGAATACAAAAAGTTAACATGAATATGATGTTAATTCATTTGTGATCGTGGATGAGATGAGGATGAGAGGTGGGAGTAAAAACTATAATGAATATAATTAGTGGGAGTTACATATATTTACACAATGGACAGTTAGTGGTAGTAAAATTTACGTAGTGTACTCCAAATTAATACATATTTTGGTAGCTGTAAATTTTATTTACCAGATATTCAATATGTACAAATGTGGAACTCTGGATATGGACAATTTCCGTTCTCAGAGCCCATCTATTCCAACAATCCACTACTAGCTTCTACTCTAAGGATAAAAGTCATATCTATGCATGCTAGACATAATTCTAGGATTCATATTAGCTCTA
Organism: Solanum gracilifrons; assembly: GCA_029582605.1. Taxonomy (NCBI): domain Eukaryota; kingdom Viridiplantae; phylum Streptophyta; class Magnoliopsida; order Solanales; family Solanaceae; genus Solanum; species Solanum gracilifrons. Next base: position 15,127 of record JAJOOH010037856.1, on the reverse strand, counting down.
AAATGTATTTCCTGTATGATTGTTCTTGTGATCACCTCTATGGTCCTCTCTTTGTGTCAAAAGATTCTATAATTCCTCTCATGCCAGGTGTGATACACTGATGCTGCTAGAGCCATTCTGTACACTTCTGCCTGTTGTGTTTTATTGCTTGCATGTTATGTGGCCCATTGCAACTTTTCATTCCATCCACTGATACTCCTCTAAATTGATACCCAGCTTAAGGTCTGATGCTATATCCTCCTTGATAATGAACACTAAAAAAAGAGGTGCTGGTGTGTCTCACGTGCTGTATTACATAGTGAACATGTTATTTATGTAATAATCCCCCATTTGCGCAACCTATCTTTAGTATAGAGTCTATGTTGTATTGCCACGTATAGTGCAAAGATCCATGTAGGCCTCCCCTGATTGTTGCAAGTCAGTCTTTTCCATGGGACTTTGTTGTATTCTCCTGTCAATTCTTTATACATTACTTTGGTGCTAAATTCTTTAGCCTCCATGATTTCATTTGTTTGTAAGTTCCTCTCTTCAAACCACTACCCTGTATATATAATTCTCTTCACAATCCAAGAAGCTTGAGTTACCATTACTATAACATAATAAATATAATATAATATAACATATGATGATATATCTTATATGATCTAGATTTTGCCTAAAATTTCTCCCACTTTCAGTATAATATGATAATTAGAATTTATTCTAGAATAATTTTTTCTTAACAATAAAAAATAAGTAGTTCTCATGCTACTTAAAAGAAGAGGAAGATACATCTAGACCCAGTAAGCATACTCATTTTGTACTCAAAATTGAGGTTTATAAATACTCATAATTAAATGATTAACAATTATGAACAATAATACAACAATCATCAAAACACGAAGACAGTTGTATTATTATTAGGTCATGTAAAATTATCGTTATCGAATAGGTGACAAATGTAACAAACTAAAAAAATTACATCCTAAATATTCGCGCGTAGAAGATTTTATTTGCTAGACAATGTAAAAAAAAATTATAAAGAAAATTGTATTTTTTGTCTACTGCATAATTCTTTTTGGTTTTTTATTTTTTTAATACATATAGATAAAACGACCCATTCAGTCATTTTGAGTTCTAGAACTCCCTCCCCAATATGATACTTCATGTAGATTCTTTTGAAAATAAATGACTTGTGGGCTGTAACGACCTGTTCCCGTCATTATAGAAAATACCAATGGGGAAAGAATCGGGGCCAGAAGAACTTTTTTGTAGTAACTTGGGATTTCCTTGCCTAGCCCAGATTTGGATGAAATCGGAGTCACGAGAGTCTACTGAAATCTGGTAATGAATGAGAGATTCAATAATGAATTTGGTTGAATGAATTGATAGCTAAGACGTTAAGGAACTCGTATGACTTTACGGAATTGAATTCGAGCGAGTAGAACCCCCGAAAGTGATCTTAGCGTGAGCATGTAGTTTTTGAACGTCCTGATTTAGGGTGTGTTGTGAAATTAGGGTTTGGAACTCTAATTCTAACTTTCTGTCTCCATGTAAACCGACATGGTAGGATTAATTCCACCAGGGTGAGGACGCTGTTGTGAGTTAGGTCCCGCTATGGCGGGACAGTCGCGACTTAAGTTAGAAATAAACCCCAAAAACGTTATTATTCTGCAATTTTCGTTCCTGAGAGCTAGGAGACGAACAAGGGAAAGTACTTGAAAGTTTTCCACCTCTTCTAGCACTAAAGGTAAGGTTTTTACCCCCCTAATGCGTTTTTCTATCCGTAGAACCTAGATTCTTGGTTAATTACTATTGGGGGAGGGTTTTTTGATTAAATTAGATGGTGGGAAAAAGTCCTAGCTTCACCTTAGGATCATGAGTTTGGTCTTGGGTTATTGGGTTTGTTATAATGTGGATAATTAGACTTGTGGCTGTTGATCCTTGCTATATAATTTGTTTGTAGACCTAGAACAAGCAGAAAGAATCCAGAAAGAGATGTGTCACTCCCCGAGTCTATAGCCTGGGCGGGACTGATATTCGAGAACCATTACTGGCCCCAAGCGAACCCTTGACCTGGCTTAACTTATAGCGGAAGACTTAAATAGCAAGAAAATAGTCTCAAATGATAACTCATGCAATAACTTAAAGAAATATTAGACTAGCCAAAATGGCAACTCAAGTCTCAGAGCAAAACATCTAAAATACAAAACTAAAGAACTCATATCTAACTGTATATGAAGCCTCTAAATACTTAGAGGGATATCCGGACAAGACCTCCGATCATCTTAACAACTGAAATACTAGAAAACCATGTAAAAGGAGTCCTCCGAAGAGCAAGGAGGGTCACCAACTGACTCTGAGTGCTCAACTGGATTAACTAGGCGCTGGATGTTGATCGTGGTTACCTGTATCTGCATCATGAAAAGATGCAGGAAAACTGACATCAGTACATTGAATGTACGAGCATGCGAGGGGAAAACTAACACGACGTAAGCTTGAAAGGAATCTGAGAGAACACTTACCTTAGCTTTACTCAACTCATGAATACTCAACTCAAATGCAAAGTCAAAACAACAATAAAGGTGCAGTTTATACAAAGCATTTAAAACAGTAAATGACAACTCAATGTATTAAAGAAATACAATAACAACTCAATTTACATATAAAGAAATATAATATTGTGGGAGTTTCTCTAACTGACAACCATCACTATGAGCTAAAGTGATGATACATCATCTCGCCCACGCTGCCAAAACTGTCCTATACCTTATCGTGATATAGAATGCCTAAACTAAGTGGATCCACTAGTCTATGCTAAAAAACTTTAAGGTGTCATCTAAAAAGTATGACCCTTTCTACCCACGATGGATACATGGTTTTTGGAGACTTGAGTTATTATGAACTCATTCCCATATCGGTGCTTAATATTACTCACAAAATATACCAGCTCATATGTTTTAAAACAAAAGTCTTTCTGTGATTTGAGGTAATTACTAAAAAACTAGCTTAAAATCTCTCTTGAAAATTGGTGTTTCCCTTCTTGTTTAAATGTGAAAACATTTCAAATATTGGGAATACATAGTTCTCGTATAATCTTTTGAAGAAATGAACTTTACTCTTACTCTTTACTCAACTCAAAACTCAAGCCTTAAAACAAAGTTAAAAAATTTGTAAAAAACTTTTGGGATACTCTATGAACTTCTCTTGACTTGACTCTTAACTTTCTTGAATTGTATTATGGATTCAAGACTCATGATCTCATATTTATGGATGATTTCATGATGTTTAGAAGTACCTTAGAGTGTAGAAATCAACTAGAAAACTTAGGTACGTTGCTAGGGAACTCAAACGGAAAGAAGTGGGAAAATGTGGAAAACCTTTTGTCCCTGGCGCTTTGAGTGGCGCAGGGCGAAAGAGGGTGAATTTTAGAAACTGGGTTAAGGCGCTCTGGTTGGCGCGATGCCCCACAACCCAAACTTCAGAAGCCCCTTTGGGACGCTCTGAGAGGCGCGACGCCCCATCCCCTCCCTAGATTTTTGATGAATTTTCTTGCTCGTTTTTCAACTCTAAACTATCTAGATTCAATTTGTTCTTTTTCCAAACACTTATATTCGACTATATCACCAACATATGAAGGAATATACTCAAAATCACACCTAATTTCATGAATCAAACTCAAGAAACGTCTCAAAAACTTCAACAACAAGAACCTACAAAAAGTTAAACAAACTTAATCAAAAACTCGTAATCTTTTCTTTCAAGAATACAATTACACTGAATTGAATCATGATTGGTGCATGGGTGAAATTTCCCAACACTATGTGATCTCACATACGTCCTAGGATTGAATCCTTGGCCAATCCACAACCAAAATTGCAAGAACTTGACGAATCTTGAACTTTTCTTCCCTTTCTCCTCTTTTCTCTTTTCTCCAACTCCTAGCATGTTTTGGTAAAGTGTAAACTGATCTAATTCTATTTAGACCCCAATTAAACTTCTAAAAACGAAATTAATGAATTGGTATGGAAAAGACCAGAATGCCCTTCCAAAATCCGGTTTTGACTTTCCTTATCTAGACAGCCCAACTTCAAATGGACATATATCAGTCATACGAATTCGAAATCACGGAAACTCGGCTGCGTTGGAAAGATAATTCAAGGATATTTCCTATGGTATTTTGTAGAACACCTAACTCATCTTGAGATACGAAATATTGTCGTTTGAATGGAACCAAAACTCAAAGTTAACTTAATTTTGTCAAATATCAAGATTTTTCATTCTTTCAAAAAATAACTCTTTCTAATTCTAGCTCTTTCTAGTTCTTTCAACTGGGGATGTGTTACATTATCTCCTCCTTGTGAACATTTATTCTGGAATGCGTTTACTCTTAGTAAGATAAGGGCGTAACATCAAATATTCAGTTCAGACACCCAACAAGAAAATCTAGCATATCAAGCATATCGATTAAATAGTACAAGGAAGAGAATTAGTGCCTTGATCTGGGATTTCTCCGGGATCCAAGAGATGTAGATATCTCTTCTTCATATCCTCGTCACCTTCCCAAGTAGCTTCCTCAACAAACTGATTTCTCCAAAGAACTTTGATTGATGGTACTTCCTTGGTCCTAAACTTGCTAACCTGGCGTTCTAGAATATGAGCAGGGACCTCCTCATAAGACAAACTTTCCTTGATACTAATATCTTTAGTTGGTATGACAAGTGAAGGATCTCCCATGCACGCACTTCTTCAACATGGAAATATTAAATATCGGATGAACCGATGCTAATTCTTGGGATCGCTCTAACTCATAAGCTACATTACCAAACCTTTTGTATATTTTGTAAGGGACAATATACCTGGGACTAAGCTTCCCCTTCTTATTAAATCTTAAAACACCCTTCATGGGTGAAACTTTCAAGTATACCCAATCATCTACTTCAAACTCTAACTCCCTTCTCCTAATATCAGTGTAGGATTTCTGATGACTATACGCTGTTATAAACCTCGCTTGAATGACTTTCACTTTCTCCATAGCTTGATGAACTAAGTCTGGTCCTATCAACCCTTCTTCACCAACTTCAAACCATCCAATTAGAGATCTGCACGTTCTCCCATAAAGAGCTTCATAAGGAGCCATTTGGATGCTAGAGTGGTAACTATTCTTGTAAGAAAATTCTATGAGAGGTAGGTGCTCATCCCAATTACCTTTGAAATAAATCACACAGGCCCTCAACATATCTTCTAAGATCTGAATGGTGCGCTCTTCTTGACCATCTGTTTGAGGATGAAAAGAGTACTCAAGTTCACCTTTGAACCCAAGCCTTTCTGAAAATATTTCCAGAACTATGCACTAAATTATGCTCCTCTGTTTGAAATAATCGATACCGGAACTTCATGAAGTCTTACTACCTCTTGAATATACAACTTAGCATAATCTTTTGCTGAATTGGTAGTCTCTACCGGCAAAAAGTGGACTGATTTCGTCATTCTATCAACAATCACCCAAATAGAATCATGCTGCCTGCGAGACCTTGCTAACCCAATAATGAAATCCATATTAATCATCTCCCACTTCCATTTCGGAAGTTCTATATTTGGAGCCAAACAACCGGGCCTTTGGTAGTCTACTTTAACTTGTTGACAATTTGGACACTTAGCAAGAAACTCTGCAATGCCATTCTTCATACTACTCCACCAATAAAATTCTCTCAAATCATGATACATCTTTGTGGAACCCGAATGGATATAATATTTGGAGCTATGAGCTTCCTTCATGATTCTCTCTTGGAGTTCATCCACCCTTGGTACACACAACCTACCTTGATACCTCAATACTCCATCTCCCCCTTGTTCAAAAGCCAATACTTTTAGCTTATGAGCATTTGCCTTTAATTAAAGAAAAATGGGTTCTTAGTCTTGGTCCTCTTTCACTTCTGACACTAATGATGGTTCAGCCCTATTCATCACCACTATTCATCTTTCTCTGGAATCCATTAGTCGAACTCCTAATCGTGCAACTCTGTGCACATATTTTGCCAACTCTTTCTTATATTCCTCAAAATGGGTGGTACTACCCATAAAAAAACTACTCAAGGTATCGACAACAATATTAGCCTTACCTTGATGATAAAGAATACTTATGTCATAATCTTTGAGTAACTCTAACCACATTCTTTGTCTGATATTGAGCTCTTTCTGACTAAACATTTACTGAAGACTCTTGTGATTAGTGAATATATCAACATGAACACCAAACAAATAATGAAACCATACTTTCAAAGCAAATACTACGGCAGCCAACTCTAGGTCATGGGTCGGGTAGTTCTTCTCATGAACTTTCAATTGTCTGGAGGCATAAGCTATAACTTTACCATTCTACATTAACACACAACCCAAACCAACTCTAGACGCATCACAATATACCACAAAGCCTTGCGTACCTTCTGGTAATGTCAACACTTGGCAGTAGTCAATCTCTTTTTCAATTCCTACAATATTTTCGCAGAGGCTTTAAACCATTGAAACTTCACCATTTTCTAAGTCAACTTGGTCAAAGGGGACAAAATAGACAAGAATCCCTCTATGAACCTTCTATAATATACAGCCAACCCCAAGAAACTCCTAATAACAGTTGGAGATGTGGGTCTAGGCCAATTCTGCATTGCCTCTATTTTCTGGGTATCAACTCTAATCCCATCACCGAAAACAATGTGGTCTAAGAACGCCATAGACTCAAGACAAAACTCACACTTAGAGAACTTGGCATACAACTCCCTATCCTTTACAATTTGGAGAACTATTATGAGATGGCTAGCATGATCTTCCTCATTCCTCGAATAGATTAGTATGTCATCAATGAATACGATAACAAACATATCTAAATAAGGCTTGAATACTCTATTCATGAAGTCGATAAATGTTGCAGGCGCATTGGTCAAACCAAATGGCATATCTACGAACTCATAATGACCATAATGAGTCCGGAATGTTGTCTTTGGAATGTCACATTCCCTTACCGTCAACAAATGTAGCCTGATGTGAGGTCTACCTTAGAGAAACAGGTAGAAATCAGAAGCCCATCAGAAAGATCGTTAATTCTCAGAAGAGGATACCTATTCTTGATGGTAACCTTGTTCAACTGACGGTTGATGAGTCCACAGTTTGGACTCATTTAGGGCTATATTTTAATAGAATTAGTGTCCTCAAATGCATATTTTATCTCAATAATTGATGTAAACCCTTAAATTTCAGGTATTTTGATTGAGAGACAAAACTTGGACGCTATCAAGCAAAAAGGAACAAAGTGGCTGAAAGAACAGAGAAAAGATTTCCTGAGGATTGCCTAATCCATTAGGCGAGTTGCCGAAAGGTTCTAAATCCCGCCGAATGTTCTAGTGTGCTGAGTCCTAAAGTTGAAGGTCAGGTCTGCGATGAAAAGGAGAAGTCGGCGCGTCATTGAGCAATTCAGGAAGCAGTACCATATCACCCAACGACTCAAAATGCGAAAAGGTTGAAGGCAAAAGTAGAAAGGTGGTGAACTATACCAAAGGGTGGATCGCCGAGTGTGTCAGCGATCCCGACTAACTACGCTGAATGGTCCTTCACATCACAAATTTTCAAACACTATAAATACATGTTTTAAATTTCTAGCTTAGTATCACTTCTATTATTCATTTTTTTTTACAGTTTTTGAGAGAGTTCAAGTTTTAGAGTGTTTTGGAGACGTTGTTCTAAGACATTGAAGATTCAAAGGGTTTCAACTCCAAGAAATTGAACGTGGGTCTCGAAGATTCTTCACTTTTGACGTGTTTTAAGACATTATTCTTCATACCCAATTGATAGAAACTGATATTGGTATCAATTTTTACCTCTTTTACATGTCTAGCTAAAACCCCAATTCTTGGGGTGTGATTATGTGAATGTAGGCTACATTATCTGTTGGGTCTTGCTTGTTGATGGTTTATTTGTTGTTTAAATGTGATTTCATTTAGTTGTTATGTACGAATTTAATGGGATTGTAGTTGCAAATACGATTTCATCTTAGTATTTTTGGCTTGCTCGAGAGAGAGGTCATAAAACTAAGACTACTAAATTGATAGCCGGTGGTTTTGGGTCGTCATGGGTTCTGCTCGAGAGAGTGAATCCTAGTCCTTTTCCCACACATTTAGCTCGAGAGAGTGAATGGTCTAAGGCAGAGGTTGTGCTTAATGCGACAACTCGGTGTTCAAGAGAAATCGAGTTGGTTTGGGGTAAGTTGCTTGAGAGAGTATTTACCCCCTCTATAGTCTCGCCTAGTCACAAATGTTCAACAATTTACTATCAAAAGCATGTACCCGATAGTCTAGTTTAACCCGTATTCCTATAACATCCTAAGAATACGTCTCCCTATCTCGTTTCCGTATGTTTTTACTCTTTTTCGTTGTTAATTAATACAATCCCCATTGATTATTGACACTTGCATCACCCCTTAGACTTATTATGTTTTTATTGGTTAATATTTATAACTACGACTGATCAGAACGTGCTTTTTCTAGTAATTCTCAAACCACTCCCTGTGGGAACTATCCCAACCCTTGCTTGGGTTATATCACTACACGCGATCATTAGCACTTGAATCGAAGTAGTGTCTTGATACAAGAAGTCAAAATGGCGCCGTAGCCGACTGGTGTTATTTGAGAATTTGTAGTTAAGTAGGATTTTTATTCTTCTTAGTTGTAGTTCTACTTAATTTGCAGTTTTGTTTCGATTGTTTGTGTTGAAAGCAAGAAGCATGAGTGTTAATGGAAGCAACGACAGCCAGTTGGGCCACTAAGATGATATCGGAAATCTCAACGATGTCCAAGAGCCCAACATTAATGACCCCTATCTCATGGGAGGTATTGGGGCCATCTGTTTACCTCCAGCTGAGAGAAATGCAGTGTTCCATTTAACGAGCATTATGTTGCACCTCTTGCAACTAAAGGGACTTTTTAAGTGGATTGGCTCATCAGGACTCTCACGAGCATCTTCGAAATTTTGTGGATGTGTGCGTCCCATTTTTGTTCAAAAACATCTCTCATGAGTCAGTCTAGTTAAGGATATTCCCTTTATCGTTGATGGGAAAGGCGGACAAATGGCTGACTGAGTGGCCACACAAATCTATCACTTCTTGGGAGGAATTGGTAAGCGCATTTCAAGTGTGGTTTTTCCCTTCTTCAAAGATGATGACTCTTCGGGACAACATTCAGAGTTTTAAACGTCTAGAGGCTGAGCCAATCTATGAGACTTGGTTGCGATTCAAAAAGTTAGTGCTCCAATGCCCAACTCATGGTCTGCCCGACAATATTTTGCTGCATTATTTTTACCGAAGTCTGGACTCTGTAAACAAAGGTGTTACTGACCAACTTTCACCTGGAGGCTTGATGCAGCAACCGTATGCAATAGCAGCCCAACTTTTAGATGGTATGACGACCATAAATAGAGCGCGATACACTCGTGGAGACCATGTCTCCCCTCTTACATTCAAGCTCTTTAAGGAGCAGATGAAGAAAGATCATGAGAGAGACAAAAACATGGCAAAGATCATAACACAGTTTGACATGGGGGCTGGTTCCCATGGTGTCAATGTCGTTGGGGTTGGGTGTGCAAATCCTGAGGAGCCGAAGTTTGAAGCCTTGTATAATGAGGAGTTAATTTTCTAGTCAACCAAGGCAGTGGTTATCGTTCAAACTACCTGAGGCAGGGTTGTAACCAATGTTGGGCTAGAGAGGATGGTTGGAATAATCGCGATAGAGAATGGAGGGACCGAAATCCTAACTGGAAGGATGGGGAGAAAGACAGGTATGTGCCTCCCCATGAGAGCCAAAGGTCGAAGGATTCGGAATGTGGTAGGTCTGAGGATATGCTCTCTCGTATCCTCAACAAAGATGAAAGGTAGACAAACTTTTAAAAGAAATGAAAAAAGATGTGTCCACCCTTAGCTAGACTGTCACCTCTCATTCAGTGTCTATAAAGCAGTTGGAGACCCAAATGGGTCATATATCATCTCATCTCAATCCGAGATAGCTGGGGGGTTTGCCTAGTGATACTATGGCTAACCCCAAGAATGAGGTTTGAAGGCGGACTTGTGTGGTGCCACAACGTTAATTAAAGAGTTGTTTGGAAGGCAACCAAAAACCCTTTATTTATTGCTTTTTATTTGTTTGCACAATAATGATGTGTTGGTTGTGCATGATAAAGAGTGGGAAATATTAAGAAAGAAGGAGATTTGCGAGCAAAACGGTCCAATTTTTGCATCGACGAAGAGGTCGGCGATCCCGACTCAGACCGCCATCTAACTCAAGACAACTTTAAGAGAGAGAGTCTATAAAACTTGATGGGACGAAGAAATTATTGGTGAGTCGCCAACCAGGTCGTCGATTCCAATTTTTACAGCCGTTTGAACTCCTAAATTGACTCGGGGGTTCTGTAAAACTCGGTGAAGTAACTGATTGCTCGATGCCGAATGGTTCGGCAATCACCACTAATGTCGCCAAGTGGGCAAGAACAGGAAAGTTTTTGAAGCTAGAGGTTTAAATTCTCAAACTCTTTAAATTTTATGCACTTTCATTCTCCCAACTGTACACATGCACTTTATTCCCTATATTTTTGTATTCTCTAAGAGTTTTAGTCTCAATTTGTGCTCGGAACTCGGATTACATTGTTGCCTAGTGATTCAATCCTAATTTATTTAGTATCAAAGGTTGGTTTCTGAAAACTGAGCCATTTTTATTGATTTTATAATTAAATGCAATGATACTATCATGTTCAATTGTGTTGGGTTTCTATGCTAAGAGCTAATTGGTTTGAATGCCTGATTTAATTTGATAATCTTCTCGTAGTGTTTTGATTGTCGATTTCCTGTAATTGTATGCCTTACAATGGATTAAAATTTGAGGGGTTCTATTTGGGTGTTATGGGACCTACCTTAATTTAACTAGTGCATGATTTGATTTGTTTTGGGGGTTGCGGGGTTGAATTTGAGAAGTTGGGTTAAAAATAGGCATGTTGAGTCGTTTGGCTAGCTGGGTCGAGCTCGCCGAACCACTCGGCGGTTCGCCTAATGTCCCCATCTCGCCCTTGATTTCATGCTTTATTTGATGATTGATTCTGTAATCTTCGGCGAGAAGCTTTATGTCGCCAAAAACACTCAGCCACTCACCGAAAGGCTTTTCTTACGCCCTTTGTCTGTACCCCTAAAATTTTTTGCACTGGAACCTTCGGCGGGCCTGTCCTTGTTCGTCGAAAGTTGTTGGCGACTTGCCAAGTGGTTCCCCCATCGCCTTTTTGTTGTTGTTTTTGAGTTGATTCCTTCAGTAAGCTCTATCTATCTTGCCTAAGAAATTTGACGACTCGCCAACTAGTTTTGTGAGTCTGTCTGCAAATGTTCTATTGTGCTTTTATTTCAGTTTTTCTAACTTCCCTTCGAGATTTTGTAGACATGACTAAATCAAAAGCTGCGGAAAGAGTCTGCAAATGTTATGTTGTGCTCATAATCGAACGAACATGAATATGCAGCTACGATGAGACCAAGTGAAGTTACATAGTAAATATGTGAACTCTTTGCATCTCTTTGTGACTAGCCAATTATAAAATTGATTCTCTTGTAATGAATGTTGTACAGTAGCGAAAGTGTGGAGTCTTGTTTGACTTTGGTGTCAATGCCTTGTGTGATGAGCCTACAGTGAACCATGCATGATAACACCTAGAATTTGCCCCGTAGGTTCAGTCGACTAAGTAAGGATATCTCTCGATATAATCTTAGGCAACTTCGAAGAGTGTGAGCCAATTTGACATATACCTCTTTTGTGGCCTACCTTGTAAGTGTGTGAACCTCTTTTGAACACCTCTTGAGCCTTACCTTTCTTTGGAAGAAACTTGATGAAAACATGAACTTTCTTAATCCGCTTCCTATAATCCTCTTGAATTGTTGTTGATTGAATAGCCAACTTAGGCCAAAATCCTAAGTTAGGGTTGTGGTTAAAAGAGAAGGCAAGTTAAGAAATGCAAGAAAAGTCCCCTTTAACCCATGGGTGTTGGAAAAAAAATGGAACCCCTCTATATAAAAAAAAGAAAGAAAAGAAAGAAAAAGAAGAAGAATGAAAAAAGTTGTGGAATAAAGTACAAAAGAAATGGGGGTTCCGAACAATCCATGGAAGTGAATAATGGGATGACTTCTGAGCACTAAAGAAAATGATGAAAGAAGAGGAAAGGGAGTGTTGAATGCACCACATTAGACAAGGATGAAAGTCACTGAGCCTAAATGTCCATACCTTTACGCTCTGCCCCATTACATGCCTTAAAAAGACCTTTTGGAAAATACGAGAAAACCTATGGGTGAAAGCATGCATTTTGTTCTTCTTTGTGAGAGGGAGCATTCCATTTGATTCCCGAACATTAAATGATTAAACCATTGTTTGTGAATATTGAATCATTCTTTGTGTGAGGGCATTTGAATACCTTTGTTGACCTCGAACTTGCATTTGAAGCAAGTATAGTGAGCTTGAGACTCTTTTATAATGGTGTGTCACAACTTTAGTATTTGAGTATACAATTGATCCTTGCATGAGTAAGTTGAGCCTTCTTGTGTACATTCATGATTGACTCTTGTGTAACATTGTTTGAGACATCCTTTTTGAACTATTGAACTTGTGTTTTACATGAGGACAAGCAAAAGTTTAAGTTGGGCGTGTTGATGAGTCCACAATTTGGAATCATTTAGGGCTATACTTTAATAGATTTAGTGCTCTCAAATGCATATTTTCTCTCAATAGCTGATGTAAACCCTTAAGTTTTAGGTATTTGGATTGAGAGACAAAGTTTGGATTCTATCAAGCAAAAAGGAACAAAGCAGTTGAAAAAACGGAGAAAAGACTTCCTGAGGATCGCCTAATTCATTAGGCCAGTCACCGAAATGTCCTAAATCCCGTCGAATGTTCCAGTGTGTTTAGTCTTGAAGGAGAAAGTCAAGTCTGCGATGAAGGAGAAAGCAGTTCTGCGAAGCAGTACCATATCGCCCAATGACTGAAAATGTGAAGAGGCTGAATGCAAGAAAGGCGATGAACCAAAGGGCGGATTGCCGAGTGTATCGCCGATCCTGACTAACTGCGCCGAATGGTCCTCTGCAACACAAATTTTCAAACACTATAAATACTCTTTTTAAATTTCTAGCTTAGTATCACTTCTATTATTCGAACTTTTTATAGTTTTTGAGAGAGGTTAAGTTTTAAATAGTTTTGGAGACTTTGTTCTAAGACCTTGAAGATTCAAAGGGTTTCAATTCCAAGAAATTGGACATGGGTCTAAAAAGATTCTTCACTCTTGACGTGTTTTAAGACTTAATTCTTAATACTAATTCATGGAAACTGATATTCGTATCAATTTTTACCTCTTTTATATGTCTAGCTAAAATCTGAATTCTTGGGGTGTGACTTTGGGAATATGGGCTAAATTATCTATTGGATCTTGCTTGTTTATGGTTTATTTGTTGTTTAAATGTGATTTCATTTAGTAGTTGTGTAAGAACCTAATGGGATTGTAGTTTTAAATACGATTTCATCTTAGTATTTTTTGCTTGCTCGAGAGAGAGGTCGTAAAACTAAGACTACTAAATTGTGAGCCGGTGGTATTGGGTCGACATGGGTTCAGCTCGAGAGAGTGAATCCTAGTCCTTCTCCAACACATTCAGCTCGAGAGAGTGAATGGGCTATGGCGGAGGTTATGCTTAATGCCGCAACTCGGTGTTCGAGATAAACCGAGTTGATTTGGGGTAAGTTGCTCGAGAAAGAATTTACCCCCACTATAGTCTAGCTTAGTCACAAATGTTCAACAATTTACTATCAAAAGCATGTACCCGATAGTCTAGTTAAACCGTATTCCCATAACATCCCAAGAATTATGTCTCCCTATCTCGTTTCCGTATATTATTGCTCTCTTTAGTTGTAAATTAATACAAACCCCCATTGATAATTGATGCTTGCATCACCCTTTAGACTTAGTATGTTTTTATTTGTTAATATTTATAGGTATGACTGATTAGAACGTGCTTTCTCTATTAATTCTCAAAACCACTACCTGTGGGAATGATCCCAACACTTGGTTGGGTTATATCACTACACGCGATCGTTGGCACATGAACTGAAGTAGTGTCCTCATACGTTAAGTCAACAATATTCTGTACACATTCTAAGGGAGCCATCATTCTTTCTCACAACTAAGAATGGAACGCCTCAAGGTGAGACACTTGGTCGAATAAAACCCTTATCAAGGAGATCTTTCAACTGTTCCTTCAGCTCTTTCAATTCTGCTAGACCTATTCTATTTGGCAGAATAGATATTGGATGAGTATCAAGAAGAAGGTCTATACCAAAGTCTATCTCTCACTCAGGAGGGACTCCGGGTAGATTATCAAGAAAGACTTCTGGAAACTCACTTACAACTGGAACTGACTCAATTTGAGGTGTCTCAACACTAGAGTCATTAACACGGATGAAGTGATAGACACAACCCTTGGAAACTAACTTTCTTGCCTTAAGGTACGAAATAAAATGACCCTTACGTACTACTGAACTACTACTCCACTTTATAACTTGCTCATTAGGAAACTGGAACTTGACAACTAGAGTTTTACAATCGATGGAGGCATAACAGACATGAAGCCAGTCCATACCAAGAATGACATCAAAATCAACAATGTCTAACTCAACTAAATCAACTTTGGTGTTTTTTGATACGCTCAAATTACACCTCCTTACAGAAGTATAAGCGATCGTTCTCAAGTAAAGAACCAAACTTGTAGGTTGGGATCGATCCCACGAGGAAAATGGTTTAGACTTTACTTTAACTAACAATTATATTCAATTAGTCAAGTTATTTCCAGAAACAGATAATAAAAATGGGGGTTGTGTTTGTGTAAAACAAATAGCAAGAACTTAATAAGTAATCAATAATCAAACTCAACTTAGGTTGTTATCAAGATAAGAGAAATAACTAGGGTATACGTGTTCCCCACAATCTCATAACGCAGCAATCCTAGTAACAACAATCCTTTTCTAGTGTATTACATGCAAAGTGATAAGTTAGGTATCTCTAAATCCTTGGTCCGGCATCTAGAGAATTTCACCCCGCA
>JAJOOH010037849.1:0-12022 GCA_029582605.1 Solanum gracilifrons | reverse complement strand
TTCCCCCCCCCCCCCCCAATCCATGCCCATAATGACATCAAAATCAACCATTTCTAGATCTATCAAATTTTCAAATGTGTCATGGCCACATATTATTACTAGGCATCCATAATAAATCCTTCTAGCTATAATAGACTATTCTACTAGAGTTGATACTACAAATGGCTCATGTAATAACTCTAGCTCTACTCCAAATTTCTTAGCAACAAATGGAGTAAAATATGATAGGGTAGACCTGGGATGTATCAATGGATATACATTATAACAGAAAATAGATAAGGTACTTGTAACCACATATGGGGATGCCTATGAATCCTGATGACCTGCTAGTGCATACAACCGTTTCGTGCCAGCTCCAGAACCAGATCCTCTACTCCTAACTATACCTCTCCCTATTGGTGATTGAGGGACACGAGATGAAGAAGGTCCTGATCATGAGGATGCTCCTCGAAAGCTAGTATATTGTGGCCTATCACCTATAGCCTCAACTCCAAGTTTGGGACATTCACATACTTTATCATCATCAACTCCACACCCATAACAAGCACTAGAGCCATATCGGCACTCTACCAAGTGAGAACGGCCATAGTGTATGCAAGTCGTTCAAGACGGTAGTCCTCCACTACCACCTCTCTAATAGCGGGGATCAGGTGCCCTCAAAGTCTGACTCTGCTTCTGCTTGGATTTCAAAAACTGAGCTGGGGCACTAGCTGTGGAGTGGTCTACTGATTTAGCATGTATGGGTGGACCTCTACTAGACTAAACTCTAGCACCTCCCTGAAATATTCCAACACTTATATCCCACTTATTTTATTCCCTTTCTCTCTCATCCCTATGATTTTGTATACAGTCTTTTGTCTGCTTACCGTGTGCCATAAATGTTGCAATATCCATATCTCGATTTAATGCAGCAACTGTGCCGAATCAATTAAATGATCTCCAAGTCCATCAAAGAAGCGATGCATCCTAGAATTTTGGGTGCTAAGCATCTCAAGAGAAAATCTAGCCAACTAAGAGAATCGCATGCTATACTTCCTAACTCTGAGGTTATTTTGTCGAAAGTTTATAAATTCATCAACCCTTGCTTCCCTTAGCTCTAGTAGAAAAAAGTTCTTCACAAAGGCCATATAGAACTCTTTCCAAACTGTGGAGGAGAATTTTGTCCCCTAGAATCCACCCACATCTTGTACAAAGAAATGGTGACATCTTTCAGCTGATAGGAGGCCAATTCAACTGCCTATGTCTCAGAGATATGAATGGCCCTAAAAATTCTATTGATCTCATCTATAAACCGTTGTGGGTCCTGTGTCACACTAGATCATGTAGACACATGGATTCATATGGACAAAATTACGTACTCTGGATCAAGCTACCTCTTCCCAAATAGTACTGGGTGGAATTACATTTTGTCTTTGGACCCGAGCAGCAACCAACTCAGTGAGCAACTGTATTGCCCCTCTGAGATCTTTCTATGTGGCACATAGTGGGGATACAGGTGGTACATGAACTGTTGCTGGTACTAATGGTGGCGTAGGAACTTTTGTAACTCCTTCTGTCCTGGGAATCTGATGACCTGGAAGCGTAGGACATAGCAAGCTTTGTTGACCGCTAATTTGATCACCGACTAGTTGGGACTGCTCATAAATGGCTTCCTCATGAGTATTACTAGTAATGGCCCTTGGGGTTTCTAAATCCTTGTCCGTAATAGAGATGATATGTATCAACATTGAAAGAAAGATTTTGATTCAGAATTAACTTTCTATGACATATTTCTATTGCACGATCTAGATTATGAAAGAAGGTTAAATCCCTATATACCCATGTAGTCCCAAAATTATAAATATGGCGCATACCACATTTATAAGAAAGGTCCTCCTAGACACGACTTCGTAGACTCCCTGGACACTTGAACCTTGTGTTCTGATACCAAGTTTGTCATGCCCCCAACTAGAAAGTGGCGAATATCAAGGATATAAGTATGCACTTGCAAATTATCTGTACTAAACTCATGTCAAAGCTATAGACTCATAAGCAGCGGAACCTATATTAGGACACATACTAAAACATATATAACAAAAGGGCCTACTGGGCTACTCTACAACGAAAACAAAACTAAGTCTAAAAACCCTTTAAAGAGTATGAATATGAGAACCTGATAGTCGAGACAGGGCCCCGACATACCCATTCTGACATATGTACATACATAGCAAAATGTAGGCTCTTAATAACTGATAGTTCCAGGTAGAGGTGGAGCTTACCAACTGCTAAACTCGAAGTTGCTAGTCTACTTGAAATGCTTGTTTTCTGAGTACTTGAGCCTGTATTGATAGAAATGAAGCGCCACAATAATAGGGACGGTAGTACATATAACACATGTACTGGTATGAAAAGAATAGTGAATAACAAGTAGAATCCTAAAATGAATCAAATATCAAGATAGACAAATATGAGCATATGTATGTAGAAGACATAATCCAAAATTGGAATTGTGATAAATCTTAAGGGTCCACATCTAACATTTCATGGCTTATTCATTTATATATACAAAATTCCTACAGTATGCCTAAGTGATATCTTTACTTTGTTATATAGCTTCCTTGATCTTTGTAAAACTAATTGTTAGGGAATCACATCATGTCCTACTGTCAGCGATTAGTGAACCTTATATGGCATTTGTAGCCCACTGTCATGACCACACGTGAAATCTCATATTTGGATAACGAGGTCTATCAAGGTATGCCTCCAGGTCTCCTGTATGATCTGCCCGCAGACCTGTATCAGTCAGGTGAATCCACGATGGGAAATTCGTGCTGACTCTCTTTGAATTCTATGAACTTAATAGCGTCACACATAGTAGCCCTAAAATACCCATCCCACGATGCAGAGTAGGCTATACTCTTAATTTCACGAAAAGGCTTATAATAATTAATTCATAAATCATATGGCTCGTGATAAAATTTCTGATTATTCTTTTTTTAGATTGAGAATCATACATCTTGTGACCTATACACTTACGAATAATATGTGTCGTACTGCTTCCTTTAAATTTATGCGACATGTACACCCGCTAACTTCTAAGAGTTTCAATTGAAGACACATATAGTTATGTGAAACATATGGCTTTCTTGACCAGAAAAGAGTACTATAACTCTATAGGTTTAGGACTCCAACGTGAGAGGATTTATTAAATAGGATAACTTTCTTTCAAGTATCATATAATCTCTGGTGGCACTTATCAGAAGAACACGCGACTTTAGGTTGTGCCTTTTTGGCGAAAGAGGTTTTAGCTTTACATACCTTCGTTCAGGACTTACTATCTTACGTCGTCAAACTTTATCTGCAACATAACACCATAAAAGGATACCATAAGAAACTAATCAAGAAGCACAACAAGGTCGAAAACACAATAATAATTCACCTGCGATAATCTCAACAATTACTATACATAAATGGTGTATCGCCACACCCTTCTATTTCACTACTTTCCAAGTAGGCTCATGACTTATTCAAGTGTTCAGTATTACTCCACAATATGTTAACAATAAAGAACCATCCCCCTTAATAATCCACAATTAACATAAAAAGTCAATCTCATGGCCTCCGAACACCATCCTACGAGTTCTTTGTCAACGACGCCAAAATCCTTTATAAGCTCATAGTTTAAGTTGGTAGAGAATTAATGCCATCAATTAAAATAATAGGAGCTTGTATAACCAGCTACAACATATTCTTAGCAGTTTAGGCATTTCATCAAACACTTAGAGAGTGACAAACTTCAAGAGCTAAAAGAGTTGCATTTTCTATACCTAGCCTTCTCTTTTATCATAACTAGCTTACTACCCCAATAAAATAGCATTCACCCCACATCTTATCAAAACGGCTGCCCACACACCCTTCTACAAACTTCCACCTCAACAAAAACATCAACTACCATGGCTAAAACATGGACTTGCAGCTTCTTATCACCGTCCCATGAGTCCTACCTGTAAATTATACTTAAAGAATCCTTAAAATACTATTTATGGAGGTAAAAAAGGATTGATACCTATATATCAAGAATATCGGCTCGTGCCCCTTTCTATTCTTCAACAACAACACTTTCTCTTTCAAGAAAACATTTAGCCAAGTATATCTATAGGTCTATAGAGAGGAAGACACTTGATTCTTGAAGAAACCAACTTACCTTAAGCTTTGAAGGATTGGAGATGAGAAAAACTTGAAGAAATAACTTGAGAACAGTCCTTAAACATTCTTGAGTATATGGGAAAGGATATCCAAAATTTATAATATAAAAACAACATGTTTGGCCGACTTTCTCTAAAGTGCCACATGTCCCACAGTGATTGGGTAGTGCACACATCTGTCATAGAATGAACATAACTTTTTACTCCGATGTGGTTTTAACAAGCGGTTTGTTTTGTTGGAAACTAGACTAAAATACCTTTAATTTGATAGGTTGTAGGTCGTCTAACTCCTTATATATTAGGAGATATGCTTGTTCAAAGTCATTTGATAAATAAGATCATTTGTATTAGTCCTCCACAAATAAACCTTTAAACTTGAATCTTTTCTTTAATGATCTCCTTGGCCTAAAACTTTTGTTTAACCATTCAAATGACTTAATTTAAGGGTTACATGGTATGCTTAGCCTTTTGTAATGATATACTTCCCCCTAATATCACTCGTATGCATCAGTGTTTACGAGTCACAAATGTATTTTAAGTTATGGGGTTTCACAATGGGATACTTATTATTTATTGTGAATTTGTTCAACTGACGATAGTCAATGCACATCTTGAGAGAACCGTCTTTCATTCGTAGGAACAACACTGGAGCTCCATGACGAGATGCTAGATCTGATGAATCCTTTATCTAGAAGGTTTTTCAATTATTTTTTCAATTCCTTTCGCTCAGCTGGAGCCTTTCTGTAAGGAGTAATCAAAATAGCTCGTGGGAACACTTCTGGAAATTCATTTATGACAGGGACTGACTCAAGAGTTGGGGGTTTTAGAGTTTGAATCCTTAACCCGAACATGATAATAGATATACCCTTTAGAAATCATTTTCTTGGCCTTAAGGTTTGAGATAAATTGACCTACAGGCACAGAGCTACTACTCTTCAACTCTAAGATTAGCTCGTCTACTGAAACTGAAAAATCCTAATTTACAATCGACTGAGGCATAACAGGAATGTAACCAATCCATGCCTAGAATGATATTAAAATCTACCATTTCTAGCTCTGCATGGTCTGCTGAGGTGACTTTTTCAGAAACTATGACCGGAAATTTTTTGTATACCTATCTAGCTATAAGTAGGTCCCCAACTACAGTAGAGATTGAGAAGGGTTCTGAGAGGGTTTCTGGATTGACACCGGCGGTTACAGAAGAAAGTGTAGCCTATGAATTTAATAATGCATAATCATCTAACATAAAGACTTATCACATACCAGTGACCACATCAGGAGAACCTTTCTGGTCTTGGCAAGCCTAAAGACCATATAGCCTGTTCTGGCGCTGACCGCCACCTTTGCCAGACGAGGCACCTTGATGAGTAGGGAGACTTGCTGGTGCTAGTGAAGTACTAGACTGAGCCCTGTTACCTTCTTGTCCTTTCCTGGCATAGGGGTAGTACTTCAACCTATGATCGGACTAGCCGCACCCTAAATACCCTTCTCTGCTAGCATGACACTCACCCGTATGGTTCCTACCACACTTTAGGCCAGTTGGAAAAGTACGTTTATGTGTAGCACTCCACTGAGACTTAGAGTCTGATGCACTTGTTTTTTTTATCATGTCAAAACCTAGGGATGGAGTGCTAGCTAATGAAGGTGTTGGATTGGTAGACCTCTACTGGCACTGTGAGTGATTTCTACCGCCCGACCTTTGATGATAGTATTCATTATTAATCGTTCTAGCCTTTTTGGTATCCCTAGTTATTTCCCTAAGCTTATCTCCCTCAACCTGCTAAGCATGAGTCATGAGTCTGGAGATATCCATATCCCCTAACAACATAGCATTCCTGCACTCCATCTTTACTAAAATAGATATTCCAAACAAGAACTGGCTCATTTGTTCCCTCTAATCAGCAACCATACATGAATCATACTTGGAGAGCAAAGTGAACTTCAACCTATATTCTTGGACTGACATTGAACCCTGCTTCAAGTTCATACCTCATGAGCCTTAGCCTCTCTCGACTCTCTCCGGAAGAACTTCTCCAGAAAAGATCCATCAAAACAATCCCATGTTTTCCTTCCACTACGTGAACTAAAATATGAGCCACATCACTTAGTTGATAGGATTCTAACAAAACACTCTCAGTACCAGTCACTTTCATTACACCAAAAATCTTCTTAATCTCATCAATGATGTTTTGTGGGTCACTACCAACCTTCGACCCTAAATATTACAGCGGATTCATAAGAAAAATGTCTCAAACCATAGCTACAACTAATCAAACGGTGGGGTTTGTATGAACTAGGGCATGTTGATTGGCCTGGTTGGCTACTAGTTGAGCCAATAGTTGGATCACATTGTGGAACTCTACATTTTTAACCTCATGGTTCGGGACTGGTCAAACTGCATTAGTATTTTGGGCATTAGCATCCCGTGCGTTAGCTCTACTAGGAGGCATGATCTGAAATATACAATGATGGATTAGAAAGGAGAAGTTGAATCAAACCTCGTGCATGATAAATAGTTTTTCTTAAAACACTTTGTATCCTCCCCCTTATAGATGTGGCGCGTTTCACACCTATGAAAGACACTCTACTTAGCGCAGCTTCAAGACACCCTAGGAATCTTGAGCCTAATGCTCTGATACTAAGTTTGTCACGCCCTTAGGATACCTCCTAGACGTAATACGGGACCTAGGATCATGAGTAACCCCAAGATAACCCTGAGTCTGACATATAACATGCATATTGAAAAATAAGTAAGTAAATCACGTACTATGCAAAAGCTAAAAATAGTGGATATCTGAAATGGGGACAGCCCAACTAGTCTCAATATATAAGATATAATATAGAGTTTAGTGATGACTGAAACAACACTTAACGACTCAAGCTAAATCTACTAAAATGTCAAAAAAGTCTCTAACTGAATTGAGTTGCTGGGACATACCCCCAACTAACTCTAGCAAGACTGAAACTAAAAATGAAGAATAAAAGATAAAGCATATTTATTGTCCTCGAAGTGTGAGGAGTCACCACTAAAGCTATTGAAGTCAGACTGAGGATCGATCTAAGAGTTATCTCGATGTTGAATGCCTGAAATACATCATGAAATAATGTACTGCAAAGTATGAGTCAGTACTTGGAATCTACTGAGCATGCAGGATATATATATGCTAAATTGAACAGAATATATAAGTTAAACAATACATAACTAAGCAATGATATAATCTAAACAAGGAAATAGATAAGTACTGAAGTATAACTAAAAATTTAACTGAATGCAATGACCTAGTACTAATCATGAAGATAAAATGTTGACTGGTTACTGAAGTAAATGTTGAAAACCTGGTCAATGCAGTATGAGTCCGACTATGGGAGCTACTATAACTGACATAAACCACGTGAGCTAAATGCGGAGTTCGATGTATACGCCCCATTAAGAGGACTCAATATACCTTGCCAGGAGTATAGAGGCATGACTGTGGCGTGATCACTGAATAGGATGCCCAACCTAGGGGACTTATAAACCTACACTGGCATATAGTTCTGGGACCTTAAGGGTGCGTTGAACTCTAGTCCAAATCGGTGCTAAGTTTACTCCAAATCGAATATTTTTGCATCTAAAATGCACTAAAATATTGAATATCTCAAAACACTTACATGTTATGTGAGAATACAACATTTATATACTAGGAATATGGCATTTGAAATCTGAAGCATGAATTTCTATCTGGTTGGCCTAGCAAGTATAATTCATGAACTAGGATAAACTTACACAAGCCAGGGTTCTGAGTGCTATGTATGAAATTATATAAATTATCAAGAAACAAGTTATTTAGATCAACGGAACCATAATCACAATAAATCTTGAAAATCTAGAAACCTTAGGTCTGAACAATTTATGGAAATCTAAAAAACTAACTAAATTCTAGGGATCGAACGGGTGAAAGGAACCCACTAGTGCAATCCCATACCTAGTGACAAAATCTACGGGGAAATCTTTTCGATTTTAGGGATGAACTTAAAAGAACAGTCCAGCTTGTTCTTGGGAGAAGTGGTAGCTTTTCCCTCTTCTTTTCGCTCTAAGTTGGGTGATTTTTACAAAATGAGGGTTTTGGGTATTGTCTGATTATATTATTAGGCTTAGACTAAGTAAAACAACGTTGTTTAGCATCAAACCACACATTTTAAGTACCCAATGCATAGGGAAAAGGCTAAAACGATCCTGACTTAAAACTGATGAAGTGGCTTTCAATATGGGATTGATGGACCGTCAATACGACCACGACCCATCAACTGGGTCATGGTTATGGCCTGCCAAACAAGTCTCTACTAAATGAGTGTAACCTTTTACTCTGAGCTTAGATTTTAGCAAACTTAGTGGCGTTGGAAAGACAACTCAAATATCTTCAATTTGATAGGTCATGGGCCACCTAATTCAATTTGTGGTAAAATATATGACCGTTTGACCCATACTTAAAGGCCGAACTGCCCCATTCACGGTCCACTTCATGAACAGTGTGAAACACCATGGGCCGTGTAGGCCACCGTGGTTCTTCACAGTGAGTAGGGTGGTTCCTAGCCACTTTAGCATCCCTCCACGTATTTTCAAGTTCAAACGAGCCTCAAAGCAAGAAAATCCAAATTTAACAGTTTTTCATGTGCTATAGTCCATGAATTTTTAGTGATAAAGAAATCCGGCTTATTTTTGGATTAATTTTTTCATAGACATCTGTTATGACCTTATTAATGGATTGAGTTAGTCTCGAGGGGCAAATGGATGCATTTTCATGTTCAAACGATCTTCAAAGCGGGAAAAACCAAATTTTACCATTTTTGAGGTGCTATAGTCCATCAATTTTTGATACAGGATTCCAGTTTTTTTTTTTTTGAATTTTTTTGTGGATGTCTGATGAGTCTTAGTCTTTGACTCATTTAGGGCTTCGTTTTCATAGTTTTATTGTCCTCAGTGCCTAATTTATGCTCCAAACTGATGTTAAAGTGTTAATATGCAACAATAAAGGCGAAAGAGCAAGGCAAGGACATTACCAGTTAAAAAGGAATGAAAAAGAAGAAGAGGTTGAAGAAGGGAGTTCCTCGTGATCGCCAAGACCAATCAACAAACCGCCGAGTGGCTCTTCAGCTCGCCAAAAGTTCCAGCATGCCAGCCTTGTGGAAAAACCAACTTGGAGAAGGAGATGGACGGTTGGGGAACTGCCGAATGGATCTGATACCTTGATCTTGATCACCTAACGTCACAAAACCCCGAGGTGAAAGGGCAAAGTCAGACTGGCGATGAAATGGAGCTATTGGCTCATCACCGACTTTGTAACACCCCGAATTCGACAAAGACAAACATGCAAAACTTCAGAACTTGCAGGTGCCACCGATGGAGGCCAAACCATAGCATGTGGTCTGGATCACAGACCATGTTTGTGGT
This sequence comes from Solanum gracilifrons, assembly GCA_029582605.1. NCBI lineage: Eukaryota > Viridiplantae > Streptophyta > Magnoliopsida > Solanales > Solanaceae > Solanum > Solanum gracilifrons. The sequence continues at coordinate 2,407 of JAJOOH010037849.1, read as the reverse complement.
GGGGTGAGGCTCACCTTTTGTGTGCTATTTGTGACTCGTGTTTTTGTGTATATATTTGGGCTGTTCTGTTTAAAAATTGTGTTTTATACACTATTTTATGGAGGTTTGAGCTTGTAGATCAGTGTTTTAAATTGCAAAATGATTTTGACCCTTCCAAAAAAATTTGCCACCCTTTCTGTGTTGAATGCGGTTGTTCCTTCGCAAATTTGAGTATCAGTTCCAATCAATATCAATGACTTGGATAGTGCTTATAATCAAATAAGCATGAATGTGCGGCAACAATGAGGCGAAATGAAGTTGCATAGACAATATGTGATGTCTTTGCATCTCGTTGTGACTAGCCAATGATCAAATCGAGTCTCTTGTGATGATCGTTGCACACTAGCCAAAGTGTGGAGTCTTATTTGACTTATAGTGTCAATGCCTAGTGTGATGAGCTTACCTGTAAACTATGCATGATGGATCCTAGAATTTTCCCTGTTGGTCCGGTCAACTAAGTGATTATATCTCTTTATATAATCTTAGGCAACTTCTAAGAGTGTGAGCCAATTTGATATATACCTCTTTTGTGGCCTACCTTGTGAGTGTGTGAACCTCTTTTGAACACCCCTTGAGCCTTACCTTCCTTTGGAAGAAACTTGATGAAAACTAGACCTTTCTTTTTCCATTACCTATAATTCTCATGAAGTTGTGGTTAGTTGAATAGCCAACTTAGGCCAAAATCCTAAGTTGGGGGTATGGTGAAAGGAGAAGGCAAATCAAGAAATGCAAGAAAATCCCTCTTACCCATGGTTTTGAAAAAAATGGAACCCCTCCATATTAAAAAAAATAGAGAAAAGAGAAAGAAAAAGAAAAAAAATGAAAAAGAAAGTTGTGGAATAAAGTACAAAAGAAATGGGTTTCCAAACAATCAATGGAAAGTGAATAATAGGATGACTTATGAGCACTAAAGAGAGTGATGAAGGAATAAGTAAGGAACTGTTGTGAGCAATACATTTCATGAGGATGAAAGTCACTGAGCCTAAATGAACATACCCTGCACTCAGCCCCATTACAAGCCTTGAAAAGACCTTTTTGATCTTGAGTAAGCCGCAACAAATGTTGATTGGAAAATACGGGCAAACCTATGGCTGAAAGCATGCATTGTGTTATTCCTTGTGAGAGTGAGCATTGCGTTTGATTCCAAAACATAAAATGATTAAACCTTTGTGTGTGAATATTGAATCATTCCTTGTGTGAAGGCATTTGAACATTATAGTTGAGCTTGAACTTGCATTTGAAGCAAGTATTGTGAGCTCGAGATTCGTTGATAATGGTATGTTACAACTTGAAACTTTGAGTGCACATTTGATTCTTGCATGAGTAAGTTAAGTCTTGTTATGTACATTTATGATTAATTCTTGTATAGTACTTTTTGAGACACCCTTTTTGAACAGCCGAACTCAAGTTTGCTTGAGGACAAGCAAAACTTTAAGTTGGGGGTGTTGATGATTCTACAAATTGGACTCATTTAGGGCTATATTTTGATAGAATTAGTGTCCTCAAATGCATATTTTATCTCAATATCTGATGAAAACCCTTAAGTTTCAGATATTTGGAGTTAGAGGGAAAGCATGGACACTATATAGCAAAAAGGAACAAAGGCAGCTGAAAGAACGAAAAAATGAAGATCTGAGAATCAAGGAATGCGTTCGGCGAGTCGCCAAAAAGTCTTATCCTTGCCTTTTGTTCCACTGTGCTAAGCGCTGAAAGAAAGGATCAAATCGGCGGTGAAAATTAGTAGTCGGTTTGTTGCCGAGCAGTTTCGCGAAGCAGTATGTCGCCTAATGATCCAAAACACGACGATGTTGAAGGATAGAGCAAGATGACGATGAAACCTACCAAAGGGAGGATCGTCAAGATGATCGGCGATCTCAACTAACGACGCCGAATGATCCGCTGCAGCACAGATTTTTGAAAACTATAAATACTTGATGAGAGTTGTAGCTTAACATCAGATTTTTAATATAAAATTTATAACATAGAATTTTGAGTTCTAAGTTTGGAGAGTGTTTTGAAGAACTTGAAGATTCAAAGGGTTTCAACTCCAAGAATTTGGACTTGGGTCTTGTGGATTCTTCACTGTTTGCTTGTTTTGAGACTTAAATCTTCATACCCATTTGAATGCAAACTCATAGTGGTATAAATTTCTATCTCTTTTACATGTCTAGCTAAAACCCCAATTCTTAGGCTGTGATTTTGTGAATATGGGTTAGATTATCCGTTGGGTCTTGCTTGTTGATGATTTATTCGTTATTTAGATGTAATTTCGTTTAGTAGTTGTGGTGGAACCTAACGCAGTTATAGTTTCAAATATGATTTCACCTTTGTGTTTTCGGCTTGCTCGAGAGAGAGGTGGTAAATCTAA
>JAJOOH010037846.1:0-11233 GCA_029582605.1 Solanum gracilifrons | reverse complement strand
CCCTCCCCCCCCCCCCCCCTCTTTGATTTAGAAGGACTACAACACACACAAGTTTCAGAAATAAAGAGGTAAATGATAAAGAAGTGAGGCTAAAAAATAAATTTAGAAAAATTGCTATTGTTATATCTTATATACTTCTAGTATCAAATTATGCGCATCTATATATTGTATAAAAAAAAATTTGGTCAATAGTTAAACAAGGTAAAATGTTAAAATGAGCTTAAAATAAGTAATAAGTTTGCACATTTGGAAATTATGCTAGATTTTTCAATATCACTCTAGATTATAATAAATGACGATTATGAGAATTACAGAATGGTACACTTTTCTGTAGAATTTTGTGTTTATTAATTAATTTATAATTAATGCAATTAACCTTATATTTTGGAAATAATTGTTCGGTCAATTATTTCTTCACAAAAGTCATGACTATGTGGAATATTTAATGTTTACAATTATACTTCAATTTTTGAAAAGAGGAATTATATTACATTATACTGTATATATTAAATTAATACTGAATTAGATGACTTTATGAGGGTCATTTAAATGATTTTACCAAATATTATGAAATACATTGGCTAAGGGATAAGGTTACCGTCATTTAAATCTATTTCAAATGGAAAGAATGTTATGTGAGCACATTTCTTCTAAGTCAATTTCATGTGATCTAACCTTTAACTCCCCTCAAGATTACTCAAGTCGGTATATCTACCAAATGGGCCGGTTATGATAAATTTATTTGAATTTGAGTTTATAAATAGATGACTTACTGACACACTCAAATGTTATTTCAGTTACAATTTATTGCGATAAAATGTGGTTCATGCCCTCATTCATCCACTTCTTACTAAATTTCAATTGCTTTATTTTTTCTTTTATAAGTTTTTGGTACCTCTTAAAATTATATTTTTTTATTTATTACACCAACATATAACATATCTAATAAGAAAAACTATTCTTTAAAACAATTTGATAAGATAACCCATGGGTCAATCTGGCTAAGATATTAGCGTACGTTTTTTACGGCTTGGATTGAAATGGACATAGCTAATAAATATATGACTTATACCAAACTAGGATGGATTGTACTAGTTATATTTAAATAGGCTAATTTTGTTAGTATAGTTAGACCATCTTATAAATCTATAACCCTTAACATATGCATAATTAATACAAACATTGTATTATCTTTATCTCTAATACTATACTAATTAAAAATGTTAAAATGAAAAATAAATATATACACCTCACATATGATAAAAAATGAGTATCAAATTAAAAATGTAGGGCTAGATGAAACAAAGGATGAACGATCATATAGAACAATATGAGTTTTGAATCAAACTATTTCAACTATGTTTTACATTAAATCCACATTGTGATGTATATTTGAAAGAAGGAGGCTGATAACAGTACTATATTTAACGTCATCAATGTTTTAGCGTCATTTAAATAATATAACTGTTTAGTAGTAACTAAATCGTCCTAGAATTTTTTTTTGAACTCTTCTAGCAAATCTGGATGGTGTTTCAGAAGTACGACAACCTTCACAAAAAGTACTTTATAAACAAGAACACGAGGATTGTCCATAATATCTATATACTCAAATTATAAATATTTATCACCTTATGGTACACCTCTTTGGCGTTCTTGCGGCCCTTTTCATTAAAAAATTTTCTATGAGCTCACAATAACTTTCTAACCGTTCATGCAAGAAGTTATGAGGCAATAAGTTAGGAGTAATGTTTTTTAATGAAAAAAGGTACACCTTTTATTATTAATATCATAAGGTAACATAAAAGTAACCTTTGTTCTTTTCAGAAAATAGAGTGCTTGTTTCATGAAATATGCTATGTCATCTTCATCATTCAGGAATATTACATAGCCCTTGGGCAAAAAAGGATTTAAACCAAGGAGTAAATGAGGATGCCTTTCAGTAAATATTTCTCTTTTTCTATGACACCAACAGTATCGATTCTCTAAAAAAATATTGAAGACTTAGTTCCACATAAATCATCAAATAAGAATAGAAATTAATTACAATAGACAATATGCAAATTCTAGTAGGAAACCTTTTGCTCTTAAAGTCCGTCATAATGACAAGGAACTTGATATACTTCTCACTTTGATTTGAAAATGTGTCCTTAAATTGGTTCAAGTAAGAGATTGCCTCATCAATTGTCATTTTTTTGCTTGCTAGCACCTGCTCTATCAACAACAGTATCACCACTTATATGACCCAGACCACCTTAAGAAACTTATGAATGACTTTGACACATAGAACCATGGCTTAAAGTTGGCAGTAAATTTTATTTTTCCAATTTATTAATGTAGAATAATGTTATACTCTCATTCACTTGAAATCAATATTTATCTTTGGATTCAACAAAAAGGTTTTAAAAGTATAGTGGGATTTCAAAAAAAATGGGCTTCATTTTTTAGGCTTCTTATTACCCGCGGGAGTCCCGCTGCCATTAGCACCTTTTTTAGTACTCCTTGAGCTAATCCCTTACTGTTTTCAGTTCATTCAAAATTGACAAATCCTTTGATATGATACAACCAAATAAATAGTGGTACTGTTGATATGTTGGAGCCATTAAAATAACAAAGAATTATCCGAAAAAGAAAAATCATTCTAGATCAACTCTAACAACACAACATAGGTAAAGACTCAATCTTTATCTTCAGTTGTGCATGATAACGTTGAGTAGCACACAAAAAATTGATTTTAAATACTCCAAGTTGTTAAGTTATAAAAAATGACATCTAACAATTCTTGATCACTAACATACACATACTATACATCATAGAAATTAAAAATAACTAATTTATCAACAATTCACCTAACCAAGTTATGTACATAGAAACTAGACCCGAAAAAAATGAACATAAGGCAAAGATCATACGGATCTATGTGGGAAAACCCAAATGGAGAGTCATTTCTCAATCTCTTCATGCTGCAAAAATAGAACAACAAAAATAAGTTTCATAGTAAAAAAATTCAAACAACAGATGCTCCATTTTTTAAACATACTCACCTTTTGAGATAAGTATGCAAAATAAAAAGTCTCAAAAGATCTATCAACGAAAAATAGATTTGAATCAATTTTTTAGATGAGAGAAGATAAAAAAATCGTTCTTCAGTTTAGTTGTCTCTAACTTTTTCCTTTCCCATCCTCCTTGACTAAGATGAATTACAACACACAGAAGTTTGAGAAATAAAGAGGTAATTGGTTAAGAAGTGTGGAAAAAAATAAATTGAGAAAAAAAATATTGCTATTGTTTATCTCATGTACTTCTAATATCAATTTATGCACATCTGTTTATTCTACCAACAAAATTTTGTCAGTATTCAAAAAAGGTAAAATTTTAAAATGAGCTAAAAATAAGTAATAATATTACACATTTTGAAATTATGCTAGATTTTTCTACATCACTATAGATTATGATAATTCCACAACGTGTTGTTCGTCCTTTCTATAGAATTTTGAGTTTATTAATACTTTTGCAACTAATGCAATTCACCTTATATTTTTGAAACAATTGTGCGGTCAATAATTTTCTCATAAAAGTTTAACACTATGTTGGATATTTAATAATTATAATTAAACTTCAATTTCTGCGAAGAGGAATAAGATTACATCATATTGTGTATACTAAGAACTATATAATGCTGAATTGGATGACTTTATGAGGGTCATTTAAATGATTTCACCAAATGAAATGGAATACTTTTGCGAATGGATAAGTTAACAGTCATTTGAATCTATTTCAAATGTAAAGAATATTATGTGATCACATTTCTTTTAACCAAAATTTATGTGATCTAAACTCTAACTCTCTTCAAGATTACTCGGGTAGGTATATCTACAAAATGGGTTGGTTATGATAAATTTATTTGAATTTAAGTTACTAAATAGATAGATTAGTGACTCACCCAAAAATTATTTTTGTTGAAATTTATTGGGATAAATGTAGCTCATGCCTCAATTCGCTCACTTCTTACTACGTTTCTATTGCTTTATTTGTTCTTTTATAATTTTTTTGTACCTATTAAAATTATAATTTTTACTCTAACATATAACATATCAAATAAGAAAAACTAATTATGTAAAACATTTTGATATGATAAATCATGGGTCAATCTAGCTAAGATATTAGTGTAACATTTTACGGCTTGGATTGAAATAGACAGAGCCGATAAATAGACGGATTATACAAAACTGGGACGAATTGTACTAGTTATATTTAAATAAGATAATTTTGTCACTATAGTATGGGATCTATCTATAACCTATAACACATGCATAATTAATAATAACATTGTATTATCTTTATTTAATAATTTACTAACTAAAAATGTTAAAATGAACAAAAAAAATAATATACCTCACATATGATAAAAAATGAGTATCAAGTTAAAAATGTAGCGCTAGATGAAGCAAAGGATGAAAACGATACAGAACAATATTAGTTTGGAATCGAACTATTGGAAATATATTTTATATTAAATTCACGTAGCGATGTATATTTGAAACAAGGAGCATGTTAAAAGTACTATATTTCACTTCATCAATGTTTGAATGTCGTTTTAATAAGACAGTTGATTAGTAGTAGTTAAATCGTCCTAGAAGATTTTTTTGAACTCTTCTAGCAAAGATGGATGGTCTTTGAGAAGTACGACAACCTACACATAAAAAATAGTACTTATAAACAAGAACACGAGGGTTGTCCATAATATCTATGTACTCAAATTATAAAATATTTATGACCTTATCATACACTTCTTTGGCGTTCTTGCACCCGTTTTTAAATATGGAAAAATATATATGAGCTAATTGTAATTTTCTATCCGTTCCTGCAAGAAGTTATGAGGCTATAAGTTTGGAGTAAAGTTTTTTAATGAATAAAAAGGTAGGCCTTTTATTATTAAATCATAAGGTAACATAATGGTAACCTTTGATTTTTTCGGAAAGCTAAGTGCTTGTTCCATGAAATATTTTCTCATCTTCATCATTCAGGATTATTTCATAGCCATTGGGCAAAAAAGGATTTAAACAAAGGAGCAAACTCGGATGTCCTTTAATTAAATATTTCACTTTTTCTATGACATCGACGGTATCAATTATGTGAGAAATATCAAAGAAAAAGTTCCACATAAACCATCAAATCAGAATAGAAATTAATGACAATTCAAAATGGGCAAATTGTGGTAAAAAAAACCTTTTGCTCTTTAAGTCCATCATAACAACAAAGAATGTGATATACTTCTCCCTTTGATTTGGAAACTTGTCATTAAGTTCAAATAAGAGAATGTCACATCAATCCTCATTTTTGGCTTACTAGCACCAACTCTCTCAATACCACTATAACCATTTATATTACCTTTACCACTTCCAGAAACTTGTGATTGACTGTGACACATAGAACCATAGCTAAAAGCTAGCAGTAAAATTTATTTGTCCAAAATATTAATATAGAGTTATGTTATACTCTCATCCACTTAAAATCTATGCTTATATTGGGATAAAATAATTTTTTGATATAGTTCATTTAAAATCGACAAATCCTTCAATATGATACAACCAAAGAAATAGTGGTATTGTTGATATGTTTGATCCTTTAACCTATCAAAGAATTATGAAAAAAAAAAAATCAATCTAGACCAACCCTAATATACGCAATATATGTAAAGATTCCATCTCTATCTTTAGTTTTTCCTGATAATTCATAGTAGAAGTTAAAAAATTGATTTTAAATACGCAAAATTGTTAAATTATGGAAAAAAATTGCATCTAACGTGTCTTAATCACTAAGATACACAAACCATACATCATTGGAATTAAAGATAACTAATTTATCAACAATTCATCAATACTATTTATAGAACAACAAAAATAAGTTTTACACCAAAAATAAAAATAAGCAAGAGATACTACTTTTTTAAAAATGAACTTACCTTTAGCGATAAGTATTTAAAATCAAATGTCTGAAAAGATCTATAAACAAAAAATAGATTTGAATCAATTGTTTAGATCAGAGAATATTAAAAAAACATCATTTCATTTGTCTCTACCTTTTTCCTTTCTCCCTCCTCTTTGACTTAGAAGAACTACAACACACAAGTATGAGAAATAAATAGGAAAATGACAAGAAGTGAGGCAAAAAAATTAATTGCATGAAAATATTGCTACAGTATATCTTATGTACTTCTAATATCATGCACGCCTATATATTGTATCAATAAAATTTGGTGAATATTCATAAAAGCTTAAATGTTTAAATGAGCTTCAAATAAGTAATAAGTGTGCACATTGTTCGTCTAGATTAAAATAAATGACAATTATGAGAATTCCACAACGCATTGTTCGTCTTTTCTGTAGAATTTTGAGTTTATTAATAAATTTGTAATTAATGGAATTCACCTTATATTTTTGAAACAAGTGTGCGGTTAATTATTTTCTCACGAAAGCCTAAGACAATATTGGATATTTAATGTTTATAATTATACTTCAATTTTTGAAAAGAGGATTTAGTTTACATAATATTGTATGTACAAATAACTCTATAATGTTGAATTGGATGACTTTATGAGGGCCGTTTAAGTGATTTTAGCAAATGAAATGGAATACTTTGGCTAAGAGATAAATTTACCATCATTTCAATTTATTTCAAATGGAAAGAAGGTTATGCAATCATATCGGTTTTAACTAAGTTTTATGTGATCTACACTTCAACTCTCCTCAAGATTACTCAGGTAGGTATATCTACCAAATGGGTCGGTTATGATAAATTCATTTGAATGATTTAATAAATAGATGTAACACTCGGTCCTACAAAGAGCTAAATTTAGAAAGAACTAAATTAGAAAGATCTAAATTGAGATTGGTACAAGTTACTCTAATATTGTAAGTTTTGGGTCAATTTCAAATGACCATATCTTTAAAAACAGGATGAGTTAGAGGACCCATAAGGTATCAAACGAAGGTCGTTAAGTCCTCTTTTCAACTCCACCGAGAATTCTAAATTCCGAGTTCGGATGAAGATGATATGGTTGTTTGAGTACAACCTGTCTAGTAAATGTAATTCCTCCCTTTAAAGGAGGGATATTTTTGTCTTCCTTAGCCCACTGGGCCTACACATTTTTTCTCCAAATTAGGGTCAAATCTTATTGAAATTAGCTTTCACTCAAGTCTAAACTGTTTGAAAGGTTAGGGAAAAGTTCAAGAGTAGAAAAAGGGAGAAAGCTTCAAGCGTTCATCATGTTTTGAGGATTGTTGCCAAGAACTTGGTTCTTTCGAGGTATGTAAGTTTTAATAGTAATGGGTTTGATCACCCTCATGCCAATCATGAGTTTCAAATTTTGAATATATGTATGAGATTCAGTATATTGAGTTCTTGATTCAGTTCTTTGAGGTTTTGTGCTTCATTCTTTGATAATGGAGTTTTGTGGAGTTCTTTAGGTGAGGATCTTGCAAATGATGGTATTTCCTTGAGGGATTTTGAGTACATTTTCATATACTTGTTTTGGCTTAATGAATATAATGGATTTTGAAAGAAATCAACCGATTCCACGTGAATTAGGACCAAAAATCGAGAAGAAAAATTTGTCATAATGTTCTTGAAAAGGTCTAGGGTGGCGTGCCTTTTAATGCACCAAGATGGATGGCTCCTTGCGCGTGCAATGCACCACAAACCATCCCCAGTAAATGGAGGGCTGGCACCACAGGCCAAGAATGCACTAGGTGCGTCAGTTATTAGAGCCTTCATAGATAGTAGTGTTTTGAGGAGTCTTTTCCATTTCCATTGCTAATGTTTAAGACTTGAGTTGCCTTTTATGGTTTGTTAAATACTTTAACTATTCTAGGTTATTTTTCTTGAGACATTGGAGTTACTCATTGAATATTGAGGTCATATATTGTTGAATAAGTCTTCCGCTGAGTATTAAGCCAGTCCAAGGATTCACTTGGGGACTAGCAATGGTTCTCGAGTGCCGGTCATGTCTAGGGTGTAGGCTCGGGGTGTGCCAAACTTGGTAGCAGAGCATAGAGTTAAAGATTCCTAGGGTGTCTATGAAGCCGTGTCTCTAGGTTCCTGGTTATCGGTGTGAAGCTCGCCACATCTACAATTAGGTGGCTGTGATATTTAGGAAATTTTCCACTTCTTTCATACTCTTTTTATGCGAGTGAGTTCAACTCTATAAAATTTTCTTTCTAATTTGTGCTAGCGCGTATCTTTCAGATAATGCCTCCACGAAGAGCTGTTTGAGGTCGTCCTTAGGATCAACGGGTACTCAATGGATCAGAAGTGCAACCCCAAAAGAGATCGCTAATGCTGAGTTCTGGGATGCTATCCGGATGTTGAGTCAAGTGGTGGCAAACGAAGCTGGTCAACAAAGAGTGGTTCGACAGGATATGTATGATACATCCAGAATCCATGAGTTCTTCGAGATGAATCCTCCAAAATTCACAGGGTCAAATGTTACTGAGGATCCGGAGAATTTTATAGAGGAGCTGCAGAAGGTGTTTGAGGTTATGCATATTTCTTAGGTTGACCGAGTTGAGTTAGATGCAACTAGCTCAAGGGTGTTTCTAGGATTTGGTACGACAAATGGAAGAAGAGTAGAGCTAAAGGGGCACCAATTGTGAGTTGGGTTGTGTTTGAAGGTGCCTTCATGTGGCGTTTCTTTCGCCGTGATTTGAGAGAGGCTAAGGTAATAGAATTTCCTATCCTTAAGCAGGAGTCCATGAGTGTGCATTAAGTATAGCCTCAAGTTCACTCAACTATCCCATTATGCTCTGGAGATGGTTTAGGATATGAGGAGGAGGATGAGCTTGTTTGTGTCAGGGTTGTCTCGCTTAACCAGTAAGTAGGGTAAGGCAGCTATGTTGATAGGGGACATGGACATAGCCAGGCTTATGATCCATATGTACCAGGTTGAGGAAGACAAGTTGAGAGTTAGGGAAGACTTCCACAACAAAAAGGATAAGAAAGCAGGTAAAGAGTGTAGACATCAGAAGGCAGGTACTGCGAACCGGTCATCTTCTCAACAAAGGCCAACTAGACTTGCTCCATCATCTGCTAGTGCACTTGCACCAAAGAACAAAGTTGATTTCAGATATCAAAATTTGCAGAACTTCAGAGCTTGACATGCTCAATCTCAGGGTAGTGTGGCACAAGGAGGCAACTGGGGTCCTAGATGTGTTAAGTGTGGTATGAACCACCCAGGAGCGTGTCCTAATGGCTCAGTGGCTACTTTAAGTGTGGTAAGATAGGTCACTTCATGAGAGTGCCCTAAAAACAAGCAATCTAATAGTAATGGGGGCAATAGATCCTAATCTTCTTCAGTGGCTCGAGTAGACAGAGCTACACCATGATGAGCTACTTTAGGGACAAGAAGAGGAGCAAATGTCTGTACGCTATCCCCAGTCGCCAAGAGCAAAAGAATTCACTAGATGTTGTCACTAGTATGATCAAAGTCTTTACTTTTGATGTATATATTCTTGATCCATGTGCGAGTGTATCTTTTGTGACTTCGTATATTGCTATGAGATTTGATATCCTTCCCGAGTGACTTCTTCAGCCCTTTAGTGTTTCCACACCAGTTAGTGAGTCTATTGTAGCTGAGAGAATTTATCGTGATTGTACCATCTCTATCAATCACAAGGACACCATGGCTGACTTAGTCGAGTTAGACATGGTGGACTTTGATGTTATTCTAGGTATGGACTGACTTCATATCTATTATGCCTCAATTGACTGTAGGACTCGAGTAGTTAAGTTCCAGTTTCCTAAGGACCCAGTTATAAAGTAGAGGAGTAGTTCAGCATCGCCTAAGGGTCATTTTATTTCGTACCTTAAGGACAAAAAGTTAGTGTCTAAGGGCTTCATCTATCACTTAGTCCGAGTTAATTACTCTAGTGTTGAGATACTGCCTATTGAGTCAGTTCCAGTGGTGAGTGAGTTTCCAAAGGTCTTTCGAGATTATCTTCCCGGAGTCCCTCCTAAGAGAGAAATAGACTTCATCATAGATATTCTTCATGATACTCGACCTCTCTCCATTACCCCATATAGAATGGATCCTGCTTAGTTGAAAGAGTTAAAATGGCAGTTGAAAGACCTTCTTGATAAAGGTTTTATTCGACCTAGTGTCTCACCTTGGGGAGCTCCGGTCGTATTTTTGAGGAAGAAAGATGGTTATCTTAGGATGTATATTGATTACCGTCAATTGAACAAGGTTACCATAAATAATAAGTATCCTCTTCCGAGAATTGATGAATTATTTGATCAACTTCAGGGTGCCACTTGCTTTTCTAAGATAGACCTCAAATCAGGCTATTATTGGTTGAGAGTAAGGGAAAGTGATATCCCAAAGACATCATTTAGGGCCCGCTATGGTCATTATGAATTTCTTGTAATGTCTTTTTGTTTAACCAATGCTCCTGCAACGTAAATGGATATTATGAACATAATAGTTAAGCCATATATTGACATGTTTGTTATCATGTTTATTGATGACATTCTAATTTATTCAAGGATTACATAGGATCCTGCTAGTCATCTTAGAGTAGTTCTTCAAACTCTCACAGATAGAGAGTTGTGTGCCAACTTTTCCAAGTGTGAGTTTTGGATTGAGTTCGGGGAATTCTTAGTCCAAAGAGTAAGGGAAAGTGATATCCCAAAGACATCATTTAGGACCCGCTATGGTCATTATGAATTTCTTGTAATGTCTTTTTGTTTAACCAATGCTCCTGCAACGTACATGGATATTATGAACATAATAGTTAAGCCATATATTGACATGTTTATTGATGACATTCTAATTTATTCAAGGAATACATAGGATCATGCTAGTCATCTTAGAGTAGTTCTTCAAACTCTCACAGATAGAGAGTTGTGTGCCAACTTTTCCAAGTGTGAGTTTTGGATTGAGTTCGGGGAATTCTTAGTCCAAAGAGTAAGGGAAAGTGATATCCCAAAGACATCATTTAGGACCCGCTATGGTCATTATGAATTTCTTGTAATGTCTTTTTGTTTAACCAATGCTCCTGCAACGTACATGGATATTATGAACATAATAGTTAAGCCATATATTGACATGTTTATTGATGACATTCTAATTTATTCAAGGAATACATAGGATCATGCTAGTCATCTTAGAGTAGTTCTTCAAACTCTCACAGATAGAGAGTTGTGTGCCAACTTTTCCAAGTGTGAGTTTTGGATTGAG
>JAJOOH010037844.1:0-11799 GCA_029582605.1 Solanum gracilifrons | reverse complement strand
AGAAATCCAAGCTAAAGCAATTGATGTCTCCTCTTTTGGATTAAACCATGGTGTCCAGCGTTGAATCTGACATTGGTATTGATTATTCATGCCCTTTTATTTTATTGTGATGAATGATACTGCCCTAGAGTACACCTCCACAAAGTCTTCCTGATTCGATAATCTTACCAAAACATGACGATGATCCAGTAAACCTAAATTGCAATCTCCTTTGATTGCAAAGTGTCGTGTAAAACTCTTTCTAAGATCAATCATATCGGGTCTCCCATAAGAAAACTTAGCAACAAGAGCATATTGCAAGTTTTCTTCTTGGATATACGATTCCAAATCCAAAAAGTTGAAACTCACAGTTGGTTCCCCATGAACATAGATCATAGGTTTTAATTTTAGTGGAAGTTTTCCATCAAATTTTTGAGTGTAAGTCGATGGATTAGAAATAGACGCATAACTAGGTTTTTCTGGCATCTCGTCCACAGCTCGAGGCTGGGGAGAGACTGTTTCGGCCATGGAGGCCTAAAACTCCATAGGAGTCTCCTAGTGTGAGAAGAGGCTAGCGTAGGGTTTTCATGTAGCACCAGGTAAGATCTAACTTCTTATCCTTTTTTCATCTGATATAAAAGAGGGATGCAACAAAATGAAATCAATAATTAAAGCTCAACAAAAAATAGAAAATTGTTTAGCATTTTCTAATTAAAAAAATTAGTGAAGGGCATTTTAGTAATTCAACTTTGAACTCAAAACCTTCCCACTTTTAATATTTTAGTAATTCAACTTTGAACTCAAAACCTTCCCACTTTTAATATAATATGATTTGATGAGAAAAAATTGATATGCATACATATTATGTGATCACTCTCAATTCGAACTAACTGACTCTAGATCCCGGATACATATTATGTGATCACTCTCTCGATTCAGACTAACTGACTCTAGATCCTGGATTTAGTAAAAAAATTGATATGCGTGCATATTATGTGATCACTCTTAGCTTGGACTAACTGACTCTAGATCCTGGATTTAGTCCGAAAGGATAAAATCCATTATTTATATCAATTGGGATTTGGGAATAACTTACATATGTATAGAGATAGCAGGGAATTCATAAATTTCGTTAAACGTGTTAAAGATTTAATATATCTATAGAGACAATGGTGAAGCTAGACATAAGTATTTGAAATATATTTTTCAGGTAACGATGATTTTGTACGAGTCCTTAAGACTTTATCCACCACTAGCAACTCGTATCAGGAGGACTAATGAAGAAACTAAATTAGGAAATTTGTATCTACCAAATGGATCATTGCTATTTATACCAACGATCTTATTGCATCACGACAAAGAAATATGGGGCGAAGATGCAGAGGAGTTCAAGCCAGAGAGATTCAAGGAAGGTGTTTTAAAGGCGACAAAGGGACAAATGATATTTTTTCCATTTGGAGCAGGACCACGAATATGCATTGGACAAAACTTTGCGATGTTAGAAGCTAAAATGGCTATAGCTTTGATTCTACAACGATTCGAGTTTGAGCTCTCTCCATCTTATACACATGTTCCACATTGTATTGTAGCTTTGCAGCCTAAGTTTGGTGCTCCTTCACTTCTGCAGAGGCTCTAGTTTTGGGGACAAATGAACCTGGCCAGTTGTTTTGCAAGTAGATGAATTTTATTGGATCAATTGAACGTTTTACTATTTGTATATATGGTTGTGTAAAAATCGAACAAAAAAAATGTTATTGATTTATTATTATTGAGTTATTGTGTTAACAGATATTTAATGGTTTTATAAAAAAAAATATTCGGTTATCAGTTCGATATTTATTTTTTAATATTGAGTTACTGGGTTAACCGGTAACCCATTAAGAATATAATAATTTACTATTTTAATTTTTAATCATGCATAAATATAAAAATAAATATTAATATAATCACTATATTATACTATATCTATAAGGACCTTACACAATTAACACTAATTAACCCTGGCCTCTGCATTTTCCTTTAGGTTTTAGTATTACTTTAGTCTTTATTATTGCAATTTAGTCTGATTTGCTTGTTTTGATGTATGTGTGTATAACGTCAAATTATTGGACAAGTCATATATTTGTTTTCAAAATATTTTTTTATTGGTTAAATCGAAAATTGAACCGGTAAAAAACCAAAAACCGATAACAAATATCTTATTAATTTGATTATCAATTTAGCATATTTAAAAATAAAAAATTGGTAGTAGTTAAAAACCGAACCGGGATACTGATTAGGAATAAAGCAATTTTGTCGACTAAAGACTTGGCTTGCTTCGTCCGGGCCCACCCCATTTATTATAAATTTATAATAGCAAAGCACTATTCCTTTGACTCTAATCATTTTTATATTATATAGTGTAGTTAATAAAGAGAAAGCAAGTAAGAGAACCCCTTTCAATGGAGTTTTTATCATATATGAGATCAATGGAGATTTCTTACAACATAATTATAGCAACAATTAGTGTTGCAATTTTGTTGTTCTATACATGGAAAGTGTTGAATTGGGCATGGTTTGGGCCAAAAAAAATGGAAAATTGCTTAAGGCAAAGAGGTCTAAAAGGAAATCCATATAAGCTACTCTATGGAGATTTGAATGAGTTGACAAAAAGTATAGTAGAAGCAAAGTCTAAGCCTATCAATTTCTCTGATGATATAGCTCAAAGACTCATCCCTTTTTTCCTCAACTCCATCAACAAAAATGGTATGTTTTCTCTTCCTCCGCTCTGTTCTAATTTATGTGATGTTATTTAATTTGATACGGAGTTTAAGAATTTTCTTTGAAATTGATTATTTAAAATAGGTCATAGATATTTATGTAACAATAAATATAGAGTTTTTTTTTTTTAACTGACAAAAAAAAGTTAGTCATATTTGATTGGGTGGAGAAAGTAATTAAAGAAGGGAAGCTAGTTGTGTCTTTTCTTTTTTTTTTGTTTAATTTACTTTTGTTCTTTTATGTGGTCCTGATTTTAGGTCAATTATTTTTCTTTTTTTTGAGTATAGTGACAAAAAATCTTATCTTCACGATTATGTAAAAAGTATATATCAGATTGATATTAATCAAGACTTTGTGTAGATATTGAGATGAGCTTGTCTAACCCACACAGCTGTAACCCAATATATGTATATATATATATTGTAATTATCAATGAGGTGTCGTTATCCACGTGTCCGTATCTATATTTAATTCGTCTATTGAACACTTCTACGACTTAAAATTGATACTTGTTTGGCATTTTTTTTTATAATCAGTCAAAAGGATAAGACATATGTAATACACTCGTGGTGACGCGACGAATTAAATGATGACACGTGACATTGGGTAGAAAATTTTGTCAGAAAATAAATTATTAAGAAAAACTATTTTTAACCTACTCCCTCTATTCCTAATTACTTGTCCAGTTTTCCTTTTATAGTTATTCCTAATTACTTGTCCATTTTGACAAATCAAGAAAGGACAAATTCTTTTTACCTATTATACCCTCAATTAAATGACTAATTGTTTTGAAAAATGTAGAACTTTTCATCCACTTCATAATTAATAGAGGTAAAATGGTAAACTTACTATGTCATTAATTATTTTTTTAATAGGTGTGTCAATTTAAAAGTGGACAAGTAATTAGGGACATCGGGAGTATTTAACTAATTTGTGAAATGCCTATTATTTGTTTGGTAAAGGGATAAGGGTCTGAAAAATACCCCAACTTTGGTCGGATTTGTTATTGCGATACTAAACTTTCATGAGGACTGTATTAAATAGTCTAGGGAGGTAATAGCTTCTTATGAAAGTTTAGTATCGCAACAGCAAATCCGACCAAAGTTGGGATATTTTTCAGACCCTTATCCCTTTGGTAAAATGCCTGAACAAACTGTTTGATTTAGTTTTTGAAATGCCTATTACCTGTTTGTTAAAATGTCTGAATGAACTGTTTGATTAAGTTGTGAAAGGCTTATTTTATGTTTACTTTCATTAGTGATTTTGTTGTCGAAAAAATGCCTAATTCAGTCGATTGCTTGGTTTTACAGTTATTTCCTGATGATTTTATTCTTTGCCATTCAGATTGCATATAATTCCTGTAAAAGAGATGCATAATAACATTAGGTACCATTAAAATCATTAGTAACATAATGAAGATAGTCTAGTTAAAATGTCCTTCTTTGTTTCTTTCATTTGTTTCATCCTCTATTAAGCTAGCGTTATTCGCAGGTAAAAGTTCTTTCATCTGGCTAGGCCCCTACCCAATTGTGTTGATCACGAATCCTGAACATGTAAAGGAGATTTTCACAAAGAATTATGTGTATCTAAAGCAAACTCATCCCAATCCATTCACCAAGTTATTGGCTGAAGGTCTTGTAAGCCTAGAGAAGGACAAATGGGCCAAACACAGAAAAATCATCAATCCTAGCTTCCATGTCGAGAAGTTAAAGGTTAATACTTCTTTTTTTGTTTTTATTGAAGTTATCCATTTATAACAAGCATTACTGGTTTTCTCATTTTTTTTGTACAGCATATGCTGCCAGCATTTTACGTGTGTTGTAGTGAAATGATAAGAAAATGGGAGGAGATTGTTCCAAAGGAAACATCATCGGAGATCGATGTATGGCCAGACCTTGAAATGATGACCAGCGAAATCATTTCTCGCACGGCATTTGGGAGTAGCTATGAAGAAGGAAGAATAGTATTTGAACTTCAGAAGGAACAAGCTGAGTATGTAATGGAAGTAGCACGCTCAATTTATATACCTGGATCTAGGTACAATAATTTATTTATCATATTTCCACGTTTACCTTTCTTTGTCGTTACATAAGTACGATACAACAGAAGCTGTACTCTGCCTTTCTGCTAAAAGACTGTTCTTGTTTGGTTTTAAATTTGTTTCGCTAGGTTCTTGCCGACAAAAAGAAACAAAAGAATGCTGGAAATTGAAAAGGAAATTCAAACAACAATTAGGCGTATCATTGACAAAAGATTGAGGGCAATGGAAGGAGGGGAGACCAGTAAAGATGACTTATTAGGCATATTACTTGAATCCAATATGAGAGAAATTGAACAACATGGAAGCAAAGATTTCGGAATGACAACAATTGAAGTGGTTGAAGAGTGCAAGTTATTCTATTTTGCTGGACAAGAGACCACTTCAGTGTTGCTCGTCTGGACAATGATTTTGTTGTGCTTACATCCAGAGTGGCAAGTACGTGCCAGAGAGGAGGTGTTGCAGGTATTTGGAAATGATAAACCAGATTTGGAAGGACTAGGTCGCTTGAAAATAGTAAGTACTGTTCACAAGTTCTTTTCGAAAGTATGTTTTGTGTCCTCAATATAGTGGTACTTATTAGCCAAGAAGTACTTATAAGTTTGTTAAATCTTTTAGCAAAGCTCCCCCTAATTCTTCTGCCAACTTATGCAATACCTTTTTCACAGGTGACCATGATCTTGTACGAGACGTTAAGGCTATTCCCTCCATTACCAACATTTGGTAGAACGAATAAAGAAGAAGTGAAATTGGGGGAGCTAAATCTACCAGCTGGAGTGATACTCATTGTACCCGCAATCTTAGTACATTATGATAAGGAAATATGGGGTGAAGACGCAAAGGAATTCAAACCAGAAAGATTTAGTGAAGGAGTGTCAAAAGCAACCAAAGGACAATACTCGTTTATCCCATTTGGAGGGGGGCCTCGAATTTGCATTGGACAAAACTTTGCGATGATGGAAGCAAAAATGGCATTAGCAATGATACTACAAAGGTTCTCCTTTGAACTCTCTCCATCATATACACATGCTCCATTTGCAGTAGTGACTATTCATCCTCAATATGGTGCTCCTCTGCTTATGCGCAAACTCTAAGATGATATTTTACGCCATTGGTGTTGTATGATCTATACTAATTTGTCTCACATGATGACTGAAGTCATGCTTCGAATTTAAATGTTAACGTTAAATTGCAGCATGGTTAACATTATCAAAATTTATTGGTCAACTATTCATAGGTCTTCTCTGATGAACTTCATTTGGCCTCTTGGTGGAGCAAAAGTTTCTTCTTAAAGCTGTGTAGAACATATATATATTTCTATTGTACCTCTATGTTCCATTTGGTTTGTCCATATGTAGGAATCAACCAAAACAACTACTGCTATGTTTCTAAAGTGTTCTGTACTTTCTTATTTTCTTTGGCCTGTATATACTTACCTCTTCATTTGTGTCTTAACCTCTATATACCATGAAACATACTTGATAGTTTGATACATAAATAGACATCTTAACTTGGCGTCAGTTGAAATTTAACCCTCCCAACTTTGATGATGCATATCTAGATACCATCGAAATTTATGTGTCACGTTAGCGTCGAGTGTCCACTAGACACACGGATAATGAGTTGAGGTGTCTAGACGTGCATTTTCAAAATTAAAGTATTTCAAGATAGTTGTTTATCTATGTATTATGCCACGTTAAGTTCTTTTTATTTTCTTTGGGCCATAACCTTATTATTCAATTTGGGTCTCTAAACTAGTACTAACATATTTTGAAGGAATCAAGAGAGGTCACAAATCACAATCACACAACTACTTTTGTTTTGTTTTTATAAGTAAACGAGCCATTTAAACAATATATTTATCTTTTTAACTAAATAGTATATATTACGTAGATGCCCTATCTTTAGTTTAGTATTTTCAGATCATTAGTACACAAGTTGTATATAAAATATATTGAAAAAGGTTGAAAAATAACAAAGATAGGATGGAAACTAGGACAAATGAAATAATAAAATAAAGACATAAATGGGATAATGTAAGGCAGGGCTTGTCCTGTTGGTTGGACAGGACCAGAGACAGGACAGAATTATGAAAAAAAAATACTTACTAAACTGGCATAGCAGGAGGGGTAAATTTTTTTCATTAATTTCTCATCGACGTTCGATATTTATACTAGAGCTTCAATTAATATACATCCATATTGCAATCTATGTCAAACTTTGAGATCTCAAATTAAAGACAGAGAATTCTTATTTATCCATTAAATTCTTGATAATGATGAATGGGCTAAAACCTGAGCAGATTAAGGTTTTATTTGGACATGATTTAAAATCAGATTGAATTGAAATTTTGATTTCATTAGTGGTATGTTTTTCTTAATAGAAAATCCCACAAATTATGAACACTATATATATAAAAAAATAAAACAAATTAATTCTTATGCAATCTTATAAAATGAGATAATCGTGATTCCTAAACAAGATATCAAAGCATACTAATGCACCATATCGATAAATCACGTATCACTATATTTCTTTTATAACTAAATATATTTGCAATTACAAACTTTCAAATACACATATCTTTATCAAGATCCACTAGTCAACAATAACAGTATCATTTTTTCACACGGTACAAACAATCTTTTAACTTGAACATGATTTTTTTCCTGCAAAATGTAAAATAATAATAAAAATTACCTATACTATAACCAAAATTTCAGAGACACACATTAACTAAACTAAGGTCCTATTACCCCTAAACCCTTTTTTTTTTTTTATAATTTTGTACACCTTTTTGGCTTACGTGACATCCAAATATCTCTCACGTGCCTCAACTGCATGAAGTCACGGAATGTGCCACGTAAACGTATAAAAGTACAAAAAATAAGTTTAGAGATAATAAGACCTTAGTTTAATTAATCCATGTCTTGAGATTTTAATCATAGTCTAGAGTTACTTGTGCATCTCTAAAAATTATACAAAGTATAAACTTATGAATCAAATGTTTACATTTTAAATAAATTGAAGTATCTCACCCCATTTAAAATTAGCAAGAAAGATTCCTTTTGACTTGTGGCCATTTTTGTATAACAAGTAAGAGGAAGCAGTTGTGAGAAGCTTTGTGACTTTCTGAAAATGGAGATGTTGAGCAACATAATAGCAACAATATGTGTTGCAATTTTATTAATTTATACATGGAAAGTGTTGAATTGGGCATGGTTTAGACCAAAGAAATTGGAGAAATACTTTAGACAAAATGGTCTAAAAGGAAATCCATACAAGTCACTCTATGGAGATTTGAATGAACTCACAAAAAGTATAATAGAAGCCAAATCTAAGCCTATCAATTTCTCTGATGATATAGCTCAAAGGCTCATCCCCTTTTTCCTGGACTCCATCAACAAAAATGGTATGTTTCTTAGTTATAAAGATGTTGTGTAATGTGTATCAACTGTTTGGTAAAATGCCTGAATGAACTTTTGATGAAGTTGTGAAATGTTTGTTCCTTTAAGGGAAAAGGGTTAAATATGCCCCTAAACTTTTCGAAAAGGTCTAGATATACCCCGTTTAAAGTTTGGCTCACTCATGCCCTCACCGTCCAACTTTTGGTCTAGATATGCCCTTATGGCGTTAGTTGGCCTGCTGGAAATTGCCAAGTCATCTTTAAATGCCAAATGGAATTGCCACGTCATTTTTACATTACCACGTGACATTTATATTAAAAGGGAAAGGGATCGCTTATGCCCCTAAACTATCCGACCCACATTTAAAACACCTATCCGACCCATAAATCACCCCTCTTTTAAATAACCTATCCGACCCGTTTTCAACAATTTTGTTTAAATTTTTTTTTTTTTTGTAAATCCCGAAAACGAGTAATTGATTAATAAAAAATAGGAAAAATATAAAAAAAAATGTAAAATTAACGCAAAAAATTTACAAATAAATATAGTAACCTTAAATTCAACAATTACAATAATTTTTTAAAATTTTTTTGGTAAATCCCGAAAATGAGTAATTGATTAATAAAAAATAGGAAAAGTATGAAAAAAATATAAAATTTACGCCAAAAATTCACAAATAAATATAGTAAACTTAAATTCAACAATTTCAACAATTTTTTTAAATTTTTAATTTTTTTCGGTAAATCCCGAAAATGAGTAATTTATTAATAAAAAAAGGGAAAATATGAAAAAATATATAAAATTTACACCAAAAATTCACATATAAATATAGTAACCTTAAATTCAACAATTTTTTTATTTTTTTGGTCCTGATGTTGAGGCAGGAACTGAGGCTGGAACTGATTTTTGGGATTTATCAAATGTGGGTTTATAATTAAAAATCAGTTCCAGCCTCAACATTAGGACCAAAAGAATTAAAAATTAAAAAAATTATTGAATTTAAGGTTACTATATTTATTTGTGAATTTTTGGCGTAAATTTTATATATTTTTTTTCATATTTTCCCTTTTTTATTAATAAATTACTCATTTTCGGGATTTGCCGAAAAAAATAAAAATTAAAAAAAATTGTTGAAATTGTTGAATTTAAGGTTACTATATTTATTTGTGAATTTTTGGCGTTAATTTTATATTTTTTTTTCATACTTTTCATATTTTTTATTAATCAATTACTCATTTTCGGGATTTACCAAAAAAATAAAAAAATAAAAAAAAATTATTGTAATTGTTGAATTTAAGGTTACTATATTTATTTGTAAATTTTTGGCGTTAATTTTATATTTTTTTCATATTTTTCCTATTTTTTATTAATCAGTTACTCATTTTCGGGATTTATCGAAAAAAAAATTAAACAAAATTGTTGAAAACGGGTCGGATAGGTTATTTAAAAGAGAGGTGATTTATGGGTCGGATATGTGTTTTAAAAGTGGGTCGGATAGTTTAGGGGTATAAGCGACCCCTTTCCCTTTTAATATAAATGACATGTGGTAATGTAAAAATGACGTGGCAATTCCATTTGACATTTAAAGATGACTTGGCAATTTCCAACAGGCCAACTAACGCAATAAGGGCATATCTAGACTAAAGTTGGACGGCTAGGGCATGAGTGAGCCAAACTTTAAACGGGGTATATCTAAACCTTTTCGAAAAGTTTAGGGGCATATTTGACCCTTTTCCCTTTTTTTTTAATGACCGTAGTGTCCGGCTCAGCTTTCGTACACCTCGACTAATTTGTCCACTGAAGCTGTCAGATAAGAATAATCACCTAGTGTTATTGTCAGTGTTAGGATTGAACCTGAGATCTCATGACTTTCAATTACTTCATCAATATTGAGAATATAATTAAATAATAAAAGTATGCTCAGATCAGATGGTCAGACACTTCAACAATTAACCACTAGGCCAGATCATTGGGTGCGTGAAATGCCTATTCCTTGTTTGTGAATTTCATTAGTGATTTTGTTGTTGAAATTCCTTTTCTGGAAAAAATAAATAAATCATAGCAATAACTAAGAGATACTTGTAGGTAAAAGTTCTTTTATGTGGTTAGGCCCATATCCAGTTATATTGATCACAGATCCTGAACATTTAAAGGAAATTTTCACAAAGAATTATGTGTATCTAAATCAAAATCATCCCAATCCAATGACCAAGTTATTGGATCAAGGTCTAGTAAACATTGAGGGAGACAAATGGGCCAAACACAGAAAAATCATCAATCCCCTCTTCCACGTAAAGAAGTTAAAGGTTCTACTTTACTACTCCTTCCTTTATATTTTTATGTTGTTACTGCTCTTTTCTCCATTATTTTCAACGTGATTACGTCATTATTGTATTGCTTTTTCAAACATGTTTTGAATTGTTATACTTGACCTTTCTATCTTTACTAGGTAGGGGTAAGGTCTATGCACACACCACCCTTTTCAGACCTCACTTGTGGGATTACACCGGGTATGTTATTGTTATTGTAGTTTGATTGGGCACGGGTGATGTTTCAGAAAATAAGGGAGACTTTAGAATCTTGTACTCTTAAACTAAAGATGTATAATGTACAAAAATATCCTTTGAATCTTGTGGTCTAAACATTCAATGTGGGATATTGGAGTAAAAAGAATTACTACTAAATATGGAAAGTGACGTTCTTTTTTAAAGTGACTTAGAAGGCAAGTAAGACAACTAATTGAATCAAAGAGAGAACCAAATTTAGATAACATGGTAAATTTTATATACCTTTGATTTAGTATTGCTTATTTAGATGCCTTAATTATCATTAAGAAGTTATCCATTTATAACAAGCACTTGCTGGTTTTTTGATTTACAGCATATGCTGCCAGCATTTTATATGAGTTGTAGCGAAATGCTAAGAAAATGGGAAGAATTTGTTCCAACGGGAACATCATTCAAACTCGATGTATGGCCAGACCTTCAAATAATGACTAGTGAAGTCATATCTCGTACAGCATTTGGGAGTAGCTATGAACAAGGAAGAACAGTATTTGAACTTCAGAAAGAACAAGCTGAGTATGTAATCGAAAAAGGACAATCAATTTATATACCAGGATCAAGGTACAACAATTTATGTACATCACATTTCCACGTTCAAAACTTCCTTTTGTGCTTGCAAAATCTCTCTGTAATTAAATATGAAAAATCTTCTTAACAGTTTTTCTACTAATAGACTTTTCTTGTTTGAATAAATTTGTTCATATAGGTTCTTGCCTACTAAAAGAAACAAAAGAATGCTGGAAATTGAAAAGTATTGAGGAAGTTAAAAAGAAAGCAAAATGTAAAAGTTAGTAAGGCACGGTTTCCAGAAGTTAGTTAGAGTTAGTTAGAAGATTAGGTAAGTTAGTTACAAAGGAATATATAAATACATATGCTTATTCATTGTAAAAATATACTTCAAGAAATATATACTATCTTCATCTTCTACAATTCTATTATCAATCTTGTTTAGTAGTTAATTTCTTCATGGTATCAGAGCCTGTGATTGGAATCTGAAGAATTCATCTGCGTATTACTTCTGAAGATCTGGAGATCAGAATTTGTCATCTGT
>JAJOOH010037841.1:0-12084 GCA_029582605.1 Solanum gracilifrons | reverse complement strand
CCCCACCCCCAACTCCAACGCCTCCCCCCATCCCCCACCCCCAACGCCTCCTCCCATCCACCACCCCCAACACCTCAAAAGTTAATTAATTTTTATTTATTTTTTTAAAATTAAATTTATTTTTTACTACTTCAACCCCCTCCCCCCTACCCCCCTCAGCCCCTTCCCAAAAATTGTTGTTCAAAAAATAATTTGTTTTTTTTCATATCCCACCAATCCATACCCCGATCACCTACACCTTAAAATATATTAATGTCACTTTTATTTCCTTTGTAAATGAGTCTCTTTTACCCATATTATCCATTTAACTATCCACTTTTAAATGGGTAATATGAGTTTGACTCGTTTTTAACCATTTTAAATGAGTTGGGTACCTAACTCATTTAAGATGGGTAATTTGAATGGATACCCATAGAAATTACCCATTTTTCCATCACTATGCCAGACTAAGGGTTCACTTGGGGACCCATAGTGGTTCTAGGTATTGGCCATACCCAAGGTACAGACTCAAGGCACGACAAATACTATCACATACCTCACAAAACAAGTGCACTTATTGTACTTGTTGAAATCGATTTTGTTCATACACTTAATTCATCAAGAGCTTGTTCATCTGGTTGATGCTATTGTTCATGGTACTGATATGTCGCCTGCATACTAGTCATCCCATCAAGTTCTGATATTCGTGCTACTTTCTTCACTGGACTTTTGTTGGACTCTTTCATCCACTCAAGATTTAATGTCAGCTAAGCTATTTAAGAGTTGTACCAATTCCTCATACATCTTTTCTAGAGCTTGTCGACAATCTACAACAGAATCAAGAAATTTTTTAGAATCAATATCTAAACTTTCAATGGAAGTTTGTACTAGGACTTCGTTCGTTTGTTGATGATGAGTACTACTATAAAAAATCCCTTGAAGCATTCCCATTCTTGAGGTAAAACTTCTCCTCCTTTTTGCTCCAACCCCAAATTTTTTCTCTTGAGAGTAGATGTCTTCCCAAATGGGAATAATATTATGATAAATTTTGTTGCTAGATCAGCCCAAGTAGTGATGGAGTTAGCAGGTCTAACTTTTAACCATCCTTTAAATTCCCCCAATAGTGAGAACGATAAAAGGGTGAGCCTCACATAGATCAACGAAACGATTCCTGTGATGTATGTGTTAGGAATTTGCAAAAGGTTTCACATATGTGGTTACGGGTCCTCATGAGATAATCCCGTGAATTTCCCACTTGAGTGTAAAAGTTGCACCATATTTTAATCTCTCATTTTATAGTAATGCGAGGTTTCACAATACTTAAAGTGATGTGTCCTGGAGTGGGGAAGCCATATCGCGTTCTAAGATTGGGGTTGTTAGTTATTCCATCATTACGATTGGTTTCCAATGCGGTTCACTTTGTTTATTTATTCTGAAGTAACCTTTTTAGTTTTGGTTGTAATAGGATAAGGGCTCCTTCAATTTTTGAGGGGTCTTCTTCACCGTCAAAACTTTGTATACAACCTATAATTTGCATTTACAACAACTAAGAACAAGCCGTTAACACTATAAAACAAAAACAACCAAGAAGATTTTAAACTTGTCAATACTTTAAGTCTCCGACTACAATGCCAAAAAATTGATCGCTCCATATTTTCACCGAATACACACACAAGTGTACTTTGTCACAAGTAATAAGTGATCTCTATCACATTCGGGTTAATTTACCGATCCCTCAAAGACTTAGTTGGTGACAAAGTTATCCTTTTTTTCTATCATATATATTAGAAACTAGTGTTGTCTGTTTATTGAGAAGTTGGTTGGTGTTTCTTCTACTCTTTAAAACAACGATTGAATTTGATAAAAACACTTTTATTAAAGTAGATATTTATTGCAGGAGTTCATAACATAGATTTGAGACCCAAGGCTATGGCTCTTTACTTATTACCATCTTCTTTAATTATGGTTGTTTAGCATGATTAAAATGTATATTGATTATTGAATTAGAGGATTGATAATATGATCATATGATCTTTCGAGCCGTATTATCACATCCATATTGGCCTCATATCTACACTTTAAGGGGTGGAAGTGGTAAACTTCTCCGAATGCATGCATATATCTTCTTGTATTTGACCCAACTAGGGAAAATTAGATACATTTCTGTCCTAGACACTAGTCCATTAGCAGATGAACCCTAATTCTCCTTAACAGACACTCTATCTCGAGCTTTTCTGTGTCTAGTTTCACTAGCAATTATTCATTTACTTTATGGGTCACAAAGCCATAAAATAGTAGAGTATAAGATTAAGAAAACAAAACATGTTTGGTAGAATCCGCTAAACTACTATTTGATCATAAGAAGATTTTCATACAATGACCATAAACATAGGATGAGGGATTTTCTTCATTTATATTTCGATAACACATAATAGAATTCATAAACAATAATGAAATAATAATCTTATGCTAAAGTTTAGAAGAATACTCTAGAATAATGACGATTGTGCTTATCTCTATGCTCCCACAATATTCTTGAATTCAATAGTGTTGAACACATGTTAAAAACATCCATGAGTGATATTTATAGACTTAAAAAATACCTTGGGGGAAACACCTAGCTAGACTAGGAAAAGGGCATAATTTTCCTTAGTCTGGTTCCTCTCACACCGTAAGGTAGAGAGATTTTCCCTAGCCCTTGCGCAACGAGGCTCTCTACTTTTCCTTGCCCTTTCTCTTGGAAGGGGCAAAATATTCAATGAGGTGTAATTTTGACCCTTTTTCACTTTATACTTCTTTAAGCAAGCTTCTGACTTTGGTTTGGGCTTCCTTTTGAGTTTTGTCCACTTTTTACTCCATACTCGGTCAATTTCACCTACAATGCACAAAATACGTTTCATGAGATCAAAATCATATAATTGAGTGAAAACAAAGACCATCAAGCTAGAAATGACTCAAAACAATAATCAAACGTAGGCGAAGCATGACTAAAAAGTGTATATTTACCCAACATCAATGACTCACTCTAGGCCTCCAACCTACCTATATGGTTGGTGAGTGTACAAATAGTACCTTCTCGTATATAGACTCGCAAGCTAAAGCTACTCGATCTAGTCATAAGCATTAATGTAAACATATGTAAAGCACATGTTGGACTCAAATTCTTTTGACTTTTCTCTATTGCATGATTCTAGAAGAAGAATGGTTACCATTTCTAAGTGTGATGTAGTCTCATCCCCACACCCCTAGATTGATTGTTAACTCTTGATTCCATTCCGATTTTAGTTTAATTGCGATAATTGATAACCAAAGCTTTATATTAAGTTGGTGATACCATCCTCCTAATTTTTCTAACTATTAAAAATGAAATAATTCAAAGTCCAAATATTTTGATAAAGAATTTTGTACGATAAATCATTCCATGTAGGATTCGACCCTGACTCTTCGTTGGGCTTTTTTACTGACGATGATTGCTCACTCTTTTAATTGATTTTGGAGGGTGATTTGAGCGTTATCAGTAGCCTATATAAAAGTTGAGCATTCTCTAAAGAAAGTATTCTCCTAAAAATTGGTATCAGACCAGTTTTTTCGTTCCTAATCTGGGTTAGGTGAAGAGAAAATATTGCATCTAAAACAAATGAAGGTGCTGATTCCTTAATTTTCTTACTCCATTTTTGATGGAAATGATTTTGAATATTGGAAGATAAGAATGAGAACACATTTGAAAGATGAAGGTTTGTGAACTATTGTTGCAAATGACTTTGAAGAGCCAAAAAATGATGGTAAGCTTACCGTAGAGATAAAAAATATTGAGGCTAAATATCGTTAAGATGCAAAAGCCTTGAGCAAATCTAAATGAGAGTCTCAAGAGCATATTTTGCAAAAAATTGCTACTTGTGAGACTGCAAAGCAAGCTTGAGAGTCTCTGAAAACTGAGGTGTATGGTTACGAAAATGTATGCACTATGAATGGTCAAACTCTTAGGAGAGAGTTTTAAAATTTGAAGACAATAGAACCTGAAAAATAGATGAATATTACACATGAGTCATGAATATTATTAATGAAATGAGAAATCATGGTGATACAATTTCTGACCAACAAGTTGTCGAAAAGATTCTAATTAGTGCCCCAGAGAATTATGAGTATATTGTTTCTATCACTGAGGAGACGAAAGATCTTTCAAAGTTTTCCATCATAGAGCTAGTTCGATCATTTCGTGCACATGAGAAGCAAAGTTTTTTTCATGAAGATTAATCCAAAGAGACGATGTTCCAGTCCAAAACCAATGAGAATTCTCAAAATTTCTCAAAAAATCAACAAAAAAAGAAGTACAATTCAAAAAAGAAGCAGGATCATGATGGCTCTTCTAAGAAGGTTGATGAAAAAAGTGAGAAAAGTGCTATTTTTTTTTTGGGAAAATGCATAAATACCTCCGTAGACTATGACCGAAATCTCAAAGACACACCTAAGCTTAACTAGAGTCCTATTATCCCCTTAAAATAATTTAAAATGGAATAAATACACCACAAACACTGACATGTCATAGAGAGTGCACACTCTCTTGAAGGCAAGTGATGAGTGCACAAATTGAACGCATGTCATTTTTTTATTGGTAACTTTATAATTAGTTAGTACACATATTTATTGATAATAAAACTTATATATATTTAATTATTTTTATTTCTTTCTTTGTAAAATATTTATTTTAATTTCTTTTCACTTTAATTTTTTAAAAATTAATTTGTTATCTTTTCACTTTTAATTATTTTTAATAAATTACGTGTATTTTTTAAAAAAAAATTAAAAGTGTCCTTTAATTTTAATGTTTTAAATATTTTTGTGTTTTATTTGATTTTCTTCACTTATTTTGATATCCGTTCAAAATTAACTTATTTTAAAATACAAGACATTTGAAATCAAATCAAAACGAACTAAGGAATTAAAAACTTGATTTTTTCAAACGAGCACTCATCTTTTTAGGAAGACGATTCCCGGCCATTCTTCGAAGCTGATTTGAAAGCAAAACATTCGTTCCATGACGTGAGGCTCCAGCTTAAAACTTTGAAACTATACCAAATCATACTCGGCAACTGAAGCATGAAGGAGAAGACAAAGAAAATAAACTCAATAGAAAAATAAAAGAGAAAAAATAATGAATGTAAGGAAAAACATAGTTTCGA
This sequence comes from Solanum gracilifrons, assembly GCA_029582605.1. Lineage (NCBI taxonomy): Eukaryota > Viridiplantae > Streptophyta > Magnoliopsida > Solanales > Solanaceae > Solanum > Solanum gracilifrons. Next base: position 6,925 of record JAJOOH010037841.1, on the reverse strand, counting down.
TACAAGGTAAAAAAATGTGTATTAACTTAATTTAAATACAAGATAAAAAAGTAAGAATCTTTTTTTTTTTAAAATAAAATATTTTTGAATTAAAATAATAATATTTACACACATGGCGGGCGAGTGTGTACAAACACAACCAACTTGGGTGATTGAAGATTCCACATCAGCACAAAAGGTGCACAAAAATACTAAAAAAATGAGTTCAGGGGGCAATAGGATCTTAGTTAAGCTTAGGTGTGTCTCCGGGATTTCGGTCATAGTCTAGGGGGTACTTATGCCTTATCCCTTTTTTTTTTTTGTAAAATTTGCAAAAAGACTAATCATAATGCAAAAAAATGTTGGCACACAGGCAAGCCCATATGTAACTTTTGTAAAAAGATTGGCCATATTGAGAAGGATTGCTAGCACAAGCAACAAGAGCAAGCAAATTTTTGTGAAGGAAAGGAGGAACAAAAGGAAGAAGAAAAGGAAGAAAACATTTTCTTTTCTTCTCAATCTGATGCTTCAGCAAAAAAAAAAACAATGAATGGTATGTTGATAGCGGTTGTAGCAATCACATGACTAGAGATCAAAAGGCTTTCCTCTCAATTAATAGTAGCATCACTACTAAAATGAGAATGAGGAATGAAACCTTAGTTAATGCAAAAGGTAAAGGTACAATTTCGATCAACATAAAAGGGAGTGGTAAGTAAATTCATGATGTTCTTTATGTTTCTAACTTGGAAGAAAATTTGCTTAGTGTTGGTCAACTCATGGAAAATGATAATTCACTTGTGTTTAGAGATAATTATTACAAGATTTATGATAAAATTGAGCCAAATCAAGTCATTGTTGAAGTAAGGATGATAAAAAGAAACTTTCCTTTACAATTTCATTACAATGCATTCAAAAATGAAGTGGTAGATGATTCATGACTTTGATACAAAATATTTTGTCACTTAAATTTTCATGGTTTGAAGCTTCTCAAGCAAAAAGACATGGTGTAAGGCCTTACCGAGTTACATATTGAGGTGGATCCATGTGAAAGTTGTATAATGGGAAAGTAATATAGAAAGTCTTTTTCAAAAGGGATGTCTTGGAGGAAAAGTGTACTTTTGGAACTAATCCATATCAACATTTGCGGACCACTGAAAACTCCAACTGTGGGTGATCAAATGCATTTCCTTGTCTTTATTGATGATTTTTCAAAAATGACTTGAGTTTATTTCTTGAAAGAAAAGTCAGAAACATTTGCTACGTTCAAGAAATTTAAAGCCCTTGTTGAGAAGCAAAAAGGTTGCAGCATCAAAACCATTTGCACTGATAGATGAGGGGAATACACAAAACGAAAATTTGAAGAATATTGCAAAAATGAACGCATTTAGAAGCAACATACAACGGGGTACACTCCTCAACAAAATGATGTATGTGAAAGAAAAATTAGAACAATTGTTGTCACGACCCAGGGGTATCCCCTAGATGTGACACGGCGTACAAGACTCTGTACAAGCCTCTTAGCATATCATAACATAAGTTAATAGAAAATGGTGCAGAAATTTAAAATATTTTTCCAATACAATCAAAGTCTCATAAAATGAAGCGGAAGTCTTACACTTGTCTCAAACTATCTAATACTTGAAAAGAGTTAGGGACACAACCCATACAAATGTCTAAAGATAAAAGAAAGACATAAAAGGAAAGGTGATAAGTCCTCAATGCTATGAGGACTCACCAAGTCTCACTTGCTTGCTTCTACTATGATTCTAACCACGAGAATGAAAGTCAATATAACTGAACCCTACATTTGATAAGAATGTAGGCAAAGTATGCGTTAGTACAAAATGTACTAAATATGATGGCTAGTACAAATCATCAACATAAACATATCATAGGCATTAGTCAACATAATACATATACCATAATCATAAGAGATACATCATAAAACATAAGCATAAGAGGTAACAACATAGTCATAGGCATAATCAATGCATCTAGATCAACATAACATAAGAGAAACACTTCATAAGTAACCTCAAGGCATGCTTGTGCAATGCATGGATAAGACCCCATAATCTCACCCATACTAAGAAAACTACTTTAGGCCATTATTCATATTCATCATCTTTTGTTCTCATCCTTAGCTTATTTCTCATAGACAAGGGAACATTCACCTTAGTTAAACATATCAAGGAAGGCAACTATAGCAACAATCCAAGCTAAGCATATATCATACAAGTAATCTCATATAGAAACATACTTACAATACTTCCTTGAAGTAGTCTTGTTTCATCATAAACATGCTACTTTGATTAGGGACTTGTCCTTCATACTCATACTAATCATGGAAGAGTAACTCTCTACTAGTCCATAGCATAACATCACTCATGAATGGTTACTATTTACCAATTCAAGTCTATCAAGGAAAAGCACCTTACTATGCTAGACCAAGCTATCATGAAAAGCACACTCTTATGCAAGTCCAAGCTACTCAAGTAAGGGTACTATTGCTCAATCCAGGCTATCATGAAATGATGTGGCCTCACCAAGTCAAGTTATCATACAAGCATTCTATTATGATAGTCCAAGCTACATTGGAAGGGTATGATTTCTCAATCCAAGGCTATCCATGAGTTCTACTCTCTCAAGCTACCATGCATGGTTTTGTCTTACCATGTCAAGCTATTCATGAAGGGACATCACATCACTACTTCAAGCTAACATAATTCATACATGAAGCCTATGAACACTTACGAGATACTTCTTTAAGCATGTATTAGTTTATTAGGAAGGCTTATTAGATCATGCGTGAGCAACTATCACCATCCATGATCAGTTTTACTCTTAGATTCATTTTAGGCAATTCTATAGATATGGAGATTGTTGCTAGAAACCCGGGCTCAACTAGTGTAAAAGGTCTCCATCTCATGAGATATACTTGGGAATCCGGACTCAACTAGTGTAAAAGGATCCTATTTGGAAGCCGGACTCAACTTACGTAAAAGCTTCCATCTCATATTTAATATAATAATCATAGACACTTTACTCTCAAAGTTTTCATAAAGCATTTACATAGGTTCTATAAGACATGTATAATCTCATATACTCATAATATAGGTCATGCGGGTAAAGTCCTTCCACAACAACACCACATACAAATCAACATACATATAAGCTTCACTCTCAAAGCCTTAGCATTCGTAGTTCATCATATTAGCTTTTACCCTCAAAGCCCTAGAAATCACATTCATACTACAAGCCTTACTCATCAAAGCAATACTTCTCATGATCCTCATATATGCCTAATTCTCAATACATTCTAACCACATGCTTCATTCTTAAGCAATTCTAATCACATATCATCAACATAGACTCAATCTCAACACTACTAATCATGATTCATCATATAAGCCTTAACCTAATCAATTTATGTCTATAAGTTTTACCCTTAACCAATTCATGTCTAGGTGCTCTAATCTCAAGCAATTCATAAAGTAATTCATCAATCTTAGAAGATCACATATAAGTCCTCAATTTCCCCTTTCATGGCATAAAATTAGACCATATCAATTTCACCTTAGAATCATAGGTTAATCAAGAATACATGTATAATCATACTAAAAACATGTAATTCCATTATAAATAATCATAAACAATCACAAACAATCATAGTCCACTCTATTTGATCATAACCCATAAAATTAGAAGAAACCCTAGATTGACTTGGGAAATTCTTCTTCTTCTAAATTGGGGAAAGCATGGGGCTTCATGGATGAAAGGGATCCATGAATAAATAAACCATCATTCTTGATTACAATGCCCACAAAAGCTTGATTATTGGAGGACTTCACCTAGCTTGAACCCTCTTCTCCTCTTCCTCCTCCTCCTCCTCCTTCGTCTTCTTCTTCTTCTTCTTTCTAGAGAGAGAATATTTGGGAGAGAATTAGGTTTATTTTGTGAGTTTAGAAATAATAACTTGGATGACTTAATTTAGGGGTCTAAAGTCTTTATATAGGTGGTCTGGATTAGGGTAAAACGACACGACCCTAACCAGGGGGCGTAGGTGGACATACGGCCCGTCTTGATTGGGTGTGGTTTGGGGTTCAGAGATACTGGAAAATGACCCTTGACCCACGGAGCCCAACCACGTGGCGTGGACCTATCCACGAGGTGTGGGTCCTGATCGTGGTCACTGATTTTGGTAGATTTCAAGAGGTGGTCATCCACGAGCCCACCCATGGGACGTGGTTGGCCCCTTGTGGGTGACACCCAAAAATCCTAAAAATGGCTAGGCTTGCGTCATTCGCATACAAGGTGTTACAATTGTTGAAATAGTAAGAACAATGATGAATGAGAAAGGGCTACCAAAATATTTATGGGAAGAAGCAATACATATAGCGGTGTATATCCTCAATAGGTTCCTGACAAAGGCATTGAAACACAAGACACCAGTTGAAGCTTGGAGTGGAATGAAACCATTTGTAAGTCATTTAATTTTTTTTTTGGGTGTATTTGTTATGCTCATATACCTGCTAAGAAAAAAAATTGGATGAAAAAAGGTCAAAAATGTATATTTCTTGGTTATACTGAAGTGACAAAAGGCAGGCTTCTCGATGTCAAAACTAACAAACTTGTTGTTGGTAAATATGCCATTTTTTAATGAAAAACATAATGACATTAGAATGATAAAAAGGTAGAGAATTATTCTATCATATCTTTTGATGTGTCAAATCAGGAAGAGGATGAGGAAGAAGAACATGTCCCTCAAGGGGGAGAAACCTCAGATTTAGATGATGAAGAACTGCCTCCAAAAGGAACAAAAATTTGAGTAACATTTATCAGAGATGTAACTTTGTCGATGTTGAGCCAAAAAATTACGAGGAGGCAATAAAACATGATGTTGGAACAAAGCCATGACAGAAGAAATTCGAATGATTGAGAAAAATAATACTTGGGAGCTTGTGACTATACCCAAAGAAAGAGAAGTTGTAAGTCTAAATTGAATTTACAAAAATCAAACTCAATCAGGAAGAAAATATTCAAAAGCACAAAGCAAGGTTGGTTGCTAGAAGTTTCATGCAAAAAAAATGTATTGATTTTTATGAAACTTTCTCTCCATTTCCTCGTCTTGAAACATTTAGAATTGTGATTGTTGTTGTTGCCCAAATGAAATCGAAGATTTTTCAACTTGATGTTAAATCTGCATTTCTTAATGGAAAACTTGATGAATAGATTTATGTTAAGCAACCTCAAGGATTTTTTATTCACGAGGGAGAAGAGAATATGCACATGCTAAGAAAGCTCTTTATGGGCTGAAGCAAACTGCAAGAGTCTAATACAATGAAATTGATGCATGCTTTCTGAAAAATAATTTTCAGAGAAGCAAAAGCGAAGCCACTTTGTGTGTAAAGAAAGAACATGCCAGCATTATCATTGTTTATCTCTATGTGGATTATCTACACTTTATAGAAAATGATGTGAAGATGATGCAGAAATTCAAGCAGATGCAAACCTATGAAATGAGTGATCTTGGGTTTGTAACATCGTGTAAGTTGAAATGACTATGAAGAAGCTGGAAATTTGAAATAGTCATTTTTGGAAAGAATTCAAAATCTGGAAATTTGGTCAAGTATGGAAAAAAAAAATGAGTTTTTGGTCAACTTTGAACAGTCATAACTCCTAGCTTAGGATGATTTAGGTGTATTTCCAGTTATGTTTGGAAATCCCTTGGAATTATCTTTCCAACGCCGCCGAGTTTGCTCGATTCCGAGTTTGTATGAGTGAGTTTACCCTTTGGAAGTTGGGATGTTGGCACAAGGCAGTTTAGTCCGAATTTGTAAGGGTATTTTGGTCATTTCCCTAACCATTTATTTTGGTTATATTAAGGTTTTAGACTGATTTTAAATCAGTTTTTCCTTTTTAAAGTGAGAGTTAGGGCTTTTGAGAGAAAAGAGAATAAAAAGGAGAAAGAGAAGAACAAGCAAGGGTTGTCAAGATCGTCGTGGTTTTTGTCGGGGGTGATCCATATTAAGGTATGTGAGATCATAGTGTTAGGTTGGTTCTTTCCCCCACATGCCAAACTCCTTTTAATTCCGAGGAAAGATTGGTTGTGTTTGTTGAAGTTTGTGGTTGTGCTTGTGTTGTTGTAGTTTCTTGTTGGTTTGGTACATGTTTCCGATTGTGATTTCGAGTTGAATCCATTGTATATTAAGGGGTTTTCTGATTCTAAGTGTTTGGGGCTGGAACATCTGAAGTTAAGAAGGTTTAGAGTTGGAAAAACAAAGGAGAAAAGTCAGATTTTTCGAGGAAAAAGGCTAGGGCGTCGTGCCAGCCAGCACGCCCCAAAAGAGTCTCTGAACTTCCACCCTTGGGGTGGCGCGCCATGCAGAGCGCCCCACCAAGCCCTCTGAAGTTTGAGGGCTGGCGCCCCGCGCCTCTCAGAGCGCCAAGGACGCCAGTTTTCCCCATTCCTTCCATACCTTTTTCATGCATGTTTCTTGGTAATGTACCTATGTTTTATAGTTGTTTCGAACACTCTAAGGTACATCTAAATATCAAGAACTCATCCATCAACATGAGATCATTACCCTTGAATTCATAATCCAATTCGAGGGAAGTTAGGATCAAAATCAAGTGAAGTTAGAAGTCAAGTTTAGGAGTTAAGAAGCAAGTCAAAACAAGTCTTTAAAGTTTTTCAAGAGTCTTTATTAAACGTTTTAACTTCGTTTTAAGGCTCAAGTTTCAAGTTAAGCCAAGAGAATAGAGTTGAGTTCATTTCTCAAAAGCTATTAGGGAACTATGTATTCCCAAAGAAGTTTATAAATGTTTTCACATTTGAGCAAAGAAAAGGGAACATTGATTCCAAAAGAGCCTTTGGGCTAAGTTTTGAGCAATTATCTCAAACTAAAGAAAGATGTGTTTAAAACACTTATGAGCTAAAGTATAT
>JAJOOH010037838.1:0-11936 GCA_029582605.1 Solanum gracilifrons | reverse complement strand
CCCCCCCCCCCCCCCCCCCCCCCCCCCCCCCCCCCCCCCCCCCCCCCCCCCCCCCCCCCCCCCCCCCCCCCCCCCCCCCCCCCCCCCCCCCCCCCCCCCCCAAGGGGTTTGTTAATTAGAAACTAAAACAAATATGCAAAACAGGGGAATCAACAATGTAGAGAGGAATTCTTGGGATGTGATCGATTATAAGATAATTTCACTATATGGGTAATTGATATTTACTAATGATTGCTAAATCTCCATGGGTAGGCTAGACTATTAGTGTAATAGCATTCTCTCGAACAACTACTACGATTCAAGTGAGTTCTCTCGAACCTCAACAAGCTTATCAAGATAAACAGTCCAAAACCTTAATTTATCTACTCTCTCGAGCTAGATAGGTAGAATCGAGTTTAGGATTCACTCTCTCGAGATGAACCCATATCATCCCAATAACTACAATCATCAATTGAAAGCCTTGGTTCTAAAACCTATTTTTAAAGCAAGCCCAGAACTCTAAGTTAGAATTGCATTTGCAACTACAATTCATAGATTAAAACACAACTATTGATTAAACCCACTTCAATTAAGCATTATAATCAGTAAATAACAATACCCATAAGCTAATTAAGCCAATAATCACATGATCACACCCCAAGAATTGGGGTTTTAACTACACATCATAAAAAGGTAAAAATAGTTACCAACTAGATTAGCCATGAGCTGGGTAACAGTTTCCAAATCTTTAAAATTCTCCAAATTGAGTAAGTTCGAGAACACACTTACAAATCCTCAAAAGCATCAAAGTCTACAATAGAAACTCAAGAACTCAGAGAAAACTCAAAATCTCAAACTTAGGGAATCAGAACTCCCTTCTTCCCATTTTAAATTTCAAATTATAGTTGCTCAGTTTTTAGCCTGAAAAGCCATTGGGCGAAGTAAGTCAGGAATTGCTTATCCGGTCGGCGATCTGCCGTTCTCTCTAATACATCGCCGGTTTGCATTGGCCATTTGTCCTCCAGGTCGTGTGACTTTAGGCGATCAAGTTGCCATCGGGGAGTTGTTCTGTGATCCACCGACTGTCTATTTCTATCCCCAAGTCGGTACTTCACCAGGGATGACATACTAGAACTTTATGCGAGCTAAAGAGCTACTCGGCAGTTCGCTGAATGGTGTTGGCCATCACCAGGATCACTTTTGTTCAATTCTACAGGTTGTTTGCTCTTTTTTGCCCAATAATGTCATTGCCTTGCTCCTTAGCCTTCATAACTGAAAATCAACACTTTAACATCAGTTTAGAGCATAAATTAGGCATTTGAGGACCTAAACTATCAAAACAAAGCCCTAAATGAGTCGAAATCTCGGACTTATCAACACCCCCAACTTAAACTTTTGATTTTCCTCAAGTAAAACTCAAGATCAATAAACTCAACAAGGATGTCGACAAATAGTGCTGCTTAAGACTTAACATAAATGCACACAAAAGGTTCAAACCCCACATACAATGTTAAACTGTGCACTCAAAGTTTCAAACTGTGACTCACTATCATCAAGTGTACTCAAGCTAACAATGCTTGCTTGAAATGCAAGTTTAAGCTTAACAAAGGTATTCAAATGCCCTCACAACAAAGATGATTCCATATTCACACAAAATTTCCCAACAATTTAATGTTCCGGAATCACATACAACTCCACACCCACAAAGATGAACACACACATGACTCCACCCATAGGCTGTCCATTAATTTCCAATCAACATTCGCTTCAGCTCACTCAAGATCACAAATGTCTTTTTAAGGCTTGTAAGGAGGGTGAGTGTAAAGATATGGTCATTTAGGATTAGTGGCTTCTACCTTAATGAAGTATGGCCTGAAAATCACTTTTTCTCCTTTTCTTTCACATTCAAACGTGTTCATAATCCACCCCATAATTCAACTAAACATGAATCACCGGATACCCCATTTCTTTTACTCTTTTCACACACTTTATTTCACAACACTTTTTTTTTCATATTCTTTTCTTTTCTTTTCTTTTCTTTCATTTCCTTTCTCTCTCTTTTTTGGAGGGGTTCCATCTTTTTCACAACAATCCATCAAGGGGTATTTTTCACACTTCTTGACATTTCTTCTTTTTCACCACACCCCCAACTTAGGCTTTTGACCTAAGTTGGCTATTCAAACAAACCAATGCTTCATGAAGGTTATGGGTGAAGGAATAAAGAGGTCAAAGTTGCTCAAGTTTCTTCCAAAGAAAGGGAAAGGCTCAAAAGGTGCCAAACAAGGTTCACACTTCTCACAAGGTTGTCCACAAAGAGCTATAATGTCAAATTGGTTCACTCTTCAAAATTTTGGCCTAAGATCATTTCAATTGCTTGCTTCACTCAATCAATCGGACCAATGGGGCAAATTCTAGGTGTCATAAAGCACAATGTTCAAGACAACCTCACCACACAATGCATTGATACAATTATTAAACAAGACTCCACGCTTTCTAGCTAGCGTGCAATGTTGAGACTTAATCGACAATCGGCTAGTCACAATGAGATGCTAAAAGTTCATATATTGCCTATATAACTTAGTTTGCCTCATCATAGCCGCACATTCATTTTGTTCAATTAAGAGCACTATTCAAGTATTCAGTATTGACCACAACCGACACTCAAATTTGCACAAGAATAACCACAATTACACACAAAAGAGGTGGCATCAATTTTCAATTTTCAAATTTGGTTCAAAACCATTTTCATATTAAAACAGCGGGCCACAATTTATCAACAACCAACAACCAAGACATGTATAAGCCAATAAGCTCTAATATTAACAAAAACACAATCAAAATCAAATAAATATTCACAAAACAGCCCAAAAGAGAGGTAGGTATGGAAATACCTCACCCTACCAACAAAATACGCAGTTGTCCGCAAATGCAAATAAAATAGAAATAGTCTAAAAAGTGAACAGAAAAGGCGGCAAATAAAATCATCCTGCCAAGCTAGGCCTGGGGTGAAGTCTGCCTATCCGTAACTCCTTCTGTCTGGGAATCAGTGCCCTGTATCTCAACATCCTTGGCTCCACTAGAGCCCACCATAGAAGTATCCTGGAGCAATGCTTGTCTAGCAGTCTCAAACATAACACCCTCCAAGTCAGCTATATTCTTGTACACTATCTACTCTCGCCCACCAAGCCGGTCCTTATCTATCTTAGCCTCTGTCTCATCACCAGCATCATCAACTCTCGTCTCATCTCTGGTAGTAGTCGGAGGCACCTCAAAACAAGCTAGAATATTTGTGCTCGGAACCTTGATAATCTCCATAGTGCCAAAGAACATGGATAGATCAGTGGACTTCAAGTCGTCCATATCCTTCCTCACTCCAGCAATTTCGACCTTTAAGGTCGTCACAACATTTGTAGCTCCCTGGCCCTTCCCACACTCCTCCACTCTAACAGTCAGGGCATCCAAGACAAACTTGTGTCCCTCAATCAACTTTTTGTGCTCCCTTATCTTAGCCCATATAGGAGCTAAGGCAGCAATAATAGTGTGTTTTATCAACCTAGGCATAACGACCTCTACCTGAGAGGCACACACATCAGCAGATTGGGCCAAATGGCCCATTTTGTAAAGCATAGCCTGAGTGATAGAGGGTTGGGAGGTAGAAGCAGAAACATCAGAAGATCTAGGGAGAGGGGGTGCAGAAGATGTACTGGGGGTCTTAGAAGTAGAAGGTCCAGATGTACCTGAGGGCTCACTAACCTGATGGGGCATGACTGCCTCTGTTGGCAACATATAAACATCAACCTTCGGGGATGTATCCACCGGTGTTGCCCTCCTCCTTTCAGCCTCATCCCACTGGAACTCGGCCACAATACGTCATATATTAGCATAAGAAGTGGGTGTCACCTCCACATCCTTCTTCGCGTCTATTGGAGCACGGGCCCATCTGCATAACTCGGTGATTAACAACGAAAATGGGAGTGAGGTCTATCTCTTCTTGGCCCTCATGGCCATCTCTTGCTCTATTAACATCCCCAAGTTCAGCTTTTGGTGATCAATAATGAATCCAAGTCTGGTAGCCTTCGGGTGTCGGAAGATGGATTAATTTTGGGATGGCATAATGGTTCCATTGATGAACCCGAACTGGTATATGGCAGCAACATTTAGGTTCTTCTTCTCTATCGGGGCACCTGCCTCTATCCACCTCGGGGTGACATTAGAGAGAAGGGGTGCCAGCCAACCCTTAAGGTCCTCAAATGTCTTCTTCTGGATCAAATTAATGTAACAGTGCGTAAAATTATAAGTGAACCTAGTACCTTATTGATGTCAGAGAAGTGACATTTAAGTCCACCAGTTTGAAGGCACTGGCCTTCTTCTTCCCCTTCGGCACCAAGTCTCCGTAAGCCGATAGAACTCTCGGACCCAAGTAGGAATGTAGGGGACCCGGAGTTTTTAAAATATATCGAACTTGTGGAACTTGATAGTGTTCCACACCTTTGGATGTCTGTCCACCACTCCATCAGTAGACAATTATTCTCCTCTAAGATAGTCCTCAAACCTTCAGTCTTTAGTCGATTGAGTGACCGGGGAGAGGACCCTGAACATGTCATAGGGTAGGCGTATGAGGCACTGGGATCCTAGATAGATCGTTTATCGATTTAGAGCGTAGCTCTTCTCTCCTTGCATGTAATAGTTGGTCATCTTCCGGCTCGGAGATGGACACCAGAGAATCATTCTAAGAGTCACCCTCATTGTCGGAGCTGGTGAGGTGTGTCTTGTAGACCCCCTCGCTATCAGAGCTCTCCTCTGCAGGTGTCACAACCACAGGCACATTTCCCTTGCCTTTACCATCCTTTGGAGGTGGTTGGTAGCCTTTGCCCGGGAAGCAGTTGCTTCCTCATTTATAATAACTCTACGTGCCCGCCTTCGGGGTGGCATGTCTCTACCAGTGACTTTGGGTCTAGCAATTCCTGCAAAACAATGTAAAAAAATGTTAGAAAAATTTAAGAAAACTTTCAGAAAAGAAAGTGCAGGAAGACTCGCCGAACCACTTTGGCGAGCCTGGTCAGGCTCGCCGAAAGTTAAAGTGCAAAAATTGCCAAAAATTAAAGCTGGTTGCCGATGTCTAGGACAACTATGCGGATCACCGACACCAACCGGCAAACTAGAAGTAGCGCGCCAAAAGTTATAGTGTATTTATAGATATTAAGGGTGTAGAAGGGCAATCAGAGAATACTTTCAGCGAGTCGCCGAGTAAATTTGGCGAGCACATGAATATCACCGAAAGTTACAGAACTTAAAGCCTGAAAAGAGAGAAATAAATGACAATCCAAGGGGACTTAGGCGAACCGCCAAACTGTTCGGTGAGCTCGACCCAGCTCGCCGAGTAGTCCAACATGCCAGTTTTTCACCCCAAACATCAAAATCAAGCCCGCAGCCTATGACAACAAAATTAAACACCAAGCACATGCAATCACACTAGACCCATACGACCCATGCCCTCGGGGTGCTCTGACTCCATCGATTTGGCTAAAATTGGTCAATTGGCATTTTTTACCCTTAAGAATAACGTCAACTGCTCTATTATTTGGCAAAATACGAAAATTAGCACAATTCGGGGTTACTCAGATTCACCCTACTAGACCCAACACATAATCAATACAACCCCATAATTTAATCAATTTTTGACATGGGAATTAGCCATTTTATCAATTAATTACGAATTCATTCAAAGATGGACAAACCAACAATCACACGATGATCAAAACTACATTACCCGCAGATATCAACAACAATACATCAAAAGCATTTGATTTCAACCAAAAATTAAGTTTGGGGTTCGGAAAACCAACCTTACATGCCAAAATTTGTAAAGCTAGAAGGCAAGTAATTCCAAAATCTGTTCCTAGCAAAGATTCCACACAAAACAAGATTAAATATACGAAAATATAGATGATAAAGTATCGGATGTGAGAGTTCAGGAGTTAAAAAGTAGGAAAGTTAAAGGATTTTTGAACTTTTAAACCGTTTGGCCTTTCAAAACCTTTCAGTTTGCGTGCAAGTCGGCAAAGTAAGTCGCGTACGACGACCCACTTAGCTATGCGCCGAGTGGTATTATGGCTTGCCGATTTTCATAGAACTCCCAACAATTTGGGGGTTTAAACAACGGTCCAAATTAGGCATGCCGACTTGTTCGATGTGTCACAGATTGGGCTTTTAGCTCGTCTATTGCCCATTTTCCAACACTTTCACTTTTCAAACTGCAAAATCAACACCCATTATTCAAAAGGAAATTTAAAAGAATAAAAAACATGGGTTGCCTCCCAAGAAGCGGCTTATTTAACGTTGTGGAACGACGTGGATATGCTTTCAACATTTATTTTTTGGGTTATCCAATGTATCACTTGGTAGACCCCATTTTGGCTTGGGGTTCAAATGAGATGAGATTTGAACCATTTGCATCTTCGATTGCTTGATGGACATTGAATATGAGGTGACCGTCTGATTGACTGTGGATACGTCCTCTTTCATTTCTTTCAAGAGTTTGTCCGACCCTTCTACCTTATTGAGAATGCGTGCAAGCATGTCTTTCGTACGGAAGTTTTCCGGGTCAGCCTTTTAATCTTTAGGCTTTTGACGTTCATGGGGTGGGATGTATCTATCCTTATCACCATCCCTTTCCTTCCAAGTATCATTATGGTCACGCCATTTTCTGTCATGATCTCTCTATCTATCATCTCTATTCCAACCCAGATTCCCCCGACCTTGGATAGTTTGGACGAAAAACCTCCTCCTTGATTTGCAACAAAGTTCACTTCCTCAATATATAGAGCCTCAAAGTGTGCTTCATCAGGGTTTGCTCTACCAATACACACAACATTTACAATCTTTAACCCACTAGCCATCACATTTTTCGATAAGATATCTGGCTGGGTCATCATTTTGGCCATATTTTGGTCTCTCTCTTGATCCTTCTCGATATGCTCTTTTGTCATTCTAAAAGTGAGAGGAGACACTTGGTCTTCACAAGTGTACCATGATCTATTGATCTTGGTCGTACTGTCTAGCAGCTGAGTAGCTACCTTATAAGGTTGTTGCATTATACCTCCGGGAACAAGTTGATCAACGACACCTTTATTCACCGATTCAAGACTCTTGTAGAAGTACTGTAGTAGCACGTTGTTTTGAAGTCCATGAGTCAGACATTGAAGCAACAATTTTTGAAATCTCAGCCACGTCTCGTGGATTGGATCCCCTTCCAAGCGTTCCCTGAATACTATCCCTCAATGTCATCATCTTTGAAGGGGGAAACAACCTTACGCAAAATGCTGTTGTAAGCTCATCCCAAGTGGTGATGGAGTTCCTTGGTAGATCAACTAACCACTTGGTAGCTTCTCCCATCAAAGAAAATGGGAACTGATTCTTGAGAGATATTCTTTAATGAGAATGGGCCACGTAGGTCAATGAAATTACGAATGTGCTCATGGGGATCCTCATGAGCCATCCCTCCATATAGTCCTTTCATTTGCAAGAGCTGTAGCATGATGCTAGTCACATGAAAGACATCATTTCCCTCAACAGGGGGTAGACGTATAACACCAACACCACCCAATAGGATTGGGTCATTAACATCATTTAGGTTTCCAATTTCATCTTGGTGGCCAACTTGGCAATCCTTACTTCCGTTCACGCTCATTTCTTCCTTTGTTCAAATACAACCAACACATACACAAAACAAAGTAAGTCTATTCCACTACTACATAAAAAGATCACAATTTAAAATTCAATAATAGAATTATAAATACCACTCCCCGGAAGCGATGCCATTTTTATTTATACGCTCAAGTACACCTCATCCAATTCTAGGTGTAGATGATTATTATCTAGTATATAACCCTACGAAGAGTTGGGGTCGAACCCACAGGGAGTGGTACAAGTTCGAATTCAATTATGAAGTTATAAATGTGTTCTAATTGGTTATAGGAATAAAAATTATCGTAAACATTTAACTAAATAAAAAAGGGGGACAATAAATGTAAAATGGGGGGATTGGTTTGTTAATTAGCAACTAAAAAAAATACGTAAAACAGGGGAATCAACAATGTAGAGAAGAATTCTCGGGATGTGATCGATTGTAGGCTAATTTTGCTATATGGGTAATTGATATGTACTAATGATTGCTAAATCTCAGTGGGTCGGCTAGACTATCGGTATAATAGCTTTTTCTCAAATAACTACTACGATTCAAGTGAGCTCTCTCGAACCTCAACAAGCTTATCAAGATAAACAACCCAAACCCTTAATTTATCTACTCTCTCGAGCAAGATAGGTAGAATCGAGTTTGGATTCACTCTCTCAAGTTGAACCCATATCAACCCAATAACTAGAATCATCCATCGAAAGCTTTGGTTTTAAAATCTCTTTCTCAAGAAAGCCCAGAACTCTAAGTTAGAATTGCATTTGCAACTACAATTCATAGATTAAAACATATCTAATTAATAAACCCACGTCAATTAAGCATTTAAATTAGTAAATAACAATACCCATAAGCTAATTACGCCAATAATCACATGATCACACCCGAAAAATTGGGGTTTTAGCTACACATCATAAAAAGGTAAAAATAATTACCATCTAGATTAGCCATGAGCTGGGTAAATATTTCCAAGTTTTTACAATGCTCCAAATTGAGTAAGTTCAAAAACCCACTTGCAATACCTCAAAAGCTTCAAAGTCTACAACGGAAACTCAAAAACTCCAAGAAAACTCAAAATCTCAAACTCAGGGAATCAGAACTCCCTTCTCGTCATCTTAAATTTCAATTTATAGTTGCTCAGTTTTTGGCAAGAAAAGCCATTGGGCGAAGTAAGTCGGGCGCTGCCAATCCGGTCAGCAATCCTCCGTTCTCTCCAATCCATTGTTGGTTTGCATTGGCCATTTGTCCTCGAGGTCCTGTGACTTTAGGAAATCATGGTTGCAATCACGAAGTCATTTTACGATCTGTTGACTGCCCATTTATGTGGCCAAGTCGGTTCTTCACCAGGGCTAGCATACTGGAACTTTGTGCGAGCTAAAGAGCCACTCGGCTGTTCGCCAAGTGGTTGGCGATCACCAGGATCAGTTTTCTTCACTTCTTTCGCTTGTTTGCTCCTTTTTGCCCAGTAATGTCATTGGCTTGCTCCTTAGCCTTCATAACTGCAAATTAACACTTTGACATCAGTTTAAAGCATAAATTAGTTATTTAAAGACACTTAAATTATCAAAAGAAAGCCCTAAATGATTCTAAATCACAAACTTATCACACTCATATACTATTTGCTAACTAGAACCAGTACCTAGAGAGCGATTACCTTCACTGGACCTCAAATGTGAAAAGTCCCCATCACCGGTCTTGACCCTCTTTGCCTCCCTAGACCTTTCCTTAAGTTATCCTCTTCAATTTGTTGAGCATGAACCATGAGACAAGAAGTGTCTATATCAAGGATAAGCATGGCGGTACGACATTCCTTAACCACCATTCCAGACACACCCGAAACAAACTTACCCATTCTTGCCCTAGGAGTTGCAACCATAGTAGGAGCATATTGAGACAATTGTGTGAAATTCAAAGCATATTCCTTCATACTCATGCTTCCTTGGCGAAGGTTGATGAACTCAACTGCCTTTGCCTCCTTCATCTCAAGGGGAAAGAACCTATCAAGGAAACCAACCTTAAACTTTTCCCAATCGAGAGGAAGCACATCAACTGCCCTCTCTTCACTCCATTGGTTGAACCAAACTTGAGCAACACCCATAAATTGGTAAGTAGAAAATTCCTCCCTTTCCGCTAGTGTCAATCCCATGATTATCAACATCTTATAGACTTCATCAATGAACTCTTGAGGGTCTTCCTCAACCTTAGAACCATGAAACTCCAAAGGATTCATTCTAGTGAAGTCTATCACTCTAGTTGCTGCCATGCCCAAATTTGGATTTACGAGGACCATAACCTCCCCATTGGCTTGAGCCAACACTTGAAAAGTAGCACTAAACTCCGCATTGGTCACTTGTTCGGCCAAAGGGTCGACCAGAACTTGATGAGTTTGAGGTAAAGCTTCTCGTTCCACATTCTATCCCGCATTCTTTCAAGCATATGCCCTTCGAGTGGCCATATCCTATAGTGAATCAAATAAGGATTAGGACAGAGAAATTATAGAGTTAAACTCTATCACACGACTTTAGAGTAATGAAAGAAGTGGAGTTTCCTAAACATCTTATAGCCTCTCATTCATAAATGTGGCACGCTTCACACTTATGAACAAGACTCTATTCGACGTGGCTTAAGAGATTTCCTAGGACCTTTCTAAACCTTGTGCTGTGAATACCAAGTTTGTCACGGCCCAAAGTAGACCCTAGGTTTAACATGGCGTATAGAACCTCGAGAGGCCTTACACAAGCCACTTAGCATATATCATATGAGATAATAGAAATTATAGAGAATTTAATTAGATAATATCCAAACATAAGAGTTTTATAAAATGAAGCGAAAGTCTAACAATGTATCAAAGCGATTGATATACCGTGAATTTACGGTATTTTTAATACATTTCACTTAAGAGTTGTGTGTGTTTAGGGCTATTTTGTATTAGAATTAATGTTTATCGTGTTATATTTGCAGGAAATAGGCTTGGATAAGTTCGAGAGAGATGACAGCTGAAATTCTGCAGGAGGAGCCACCCACAGAGGTGACCTAAGGACCGTAGGTCCAATCACGATCCGTAGGTACAATCATGGTCCGTTGTGGGTAGGCGTGGAATGATCATCAGGGAAGTCTGACTAAAGTGTGGAACCACGGAGGCTAGTGACTAAACGTAGGTGGACCACGGGTAGTCCTGCACATCCGTCGATGAGATAAAAGATTTGGAGTTCCAATACTTGATGAAAAGTTCTAAGTGTGGAGCCACAAAAGGAGACTGCACACCCGTTGTTTGCATCTGAGAGTTGAAGGTTCCATCCTCTGTGGAAAAAGTTCTAAGTATCAAGCTATGGAAGGGACCTACAGACCGTAGGTCTAACCACGGTTCGTAGGTCAGTCTCGTCGATCGAAGCCGCATCCAGAAGTTTTATTTTCTTATTTCATTTGCTTTTTGTTTAGGACAAGTTTTTCTATAAACAGGGTATGTAAACCTCGTTTTTAAGGGTTAGACATTATTGGTAACTTTTAGTTCTTGGTATTTTCTTGGGAATTAACTTGCAAACTTTATCAATTTTATTTCTAGATTTCAGTTTATAATGTTTTTGGTTTTGAATTTCAATTGGAGATTACAGATTTCTTCTACTTATTACGTAAGTTCATGAATTCTTTTTCTAAAAATATAAATTGTGTTCTTTCAAGCATGAGTAGCTAAATCCACAACTAGGGTTGTGGGAACCATGAGCGATTAACAACATATGAATAATAACTAAGTAATTCTTGAATAGTGTTGATGCATGCATTGGTAATTCTTTTGCTTAGAAGTCTTTTTAACGAGTGCACGCGTTAGAACTCGCCTTGTTGCTACTTGCCGGACCAAGGAGGTAGTTAATAAGAAAAGAATTATTAACAGAGATTTAGAGTGATACTATCTAATAGTTTAATGTCAATTGGTGCGAGGGTGAAAACTAATCCATACATTGATGTGATGTCTAATCTGAGGTAAAGGTAAGGGTTATAAATTATACACACATAGCCGGACCAAGGTGCGGGGTGAAATTCCCTATTTGGAAGACCAATCACTTAGGGATACATATCTTACCATTTTGCATGTGATACACTAGGAAAAGATTACTATTATAAGAATTACCGCGTTAAGAGCTTATGGGGAACACATACACCCTAGTTTCTCTCTCTCATTGATAACAACCAAAGTTCGAATCTTGCTCACTTTCTCTCTAAAAAACAATCAATTATTTGTTACACCACCGGGGGGGGGGGGGGGGGGGGG
>JAJOOH010037837.1:0-12578 GCA_029582605.1 Solanum gracilifrons | reverse complement strand
ATTCAAATCAAATTTCCTTTTGAATTGATTAGATTAATACCCGAAGTTGACTTCCAAATCTAGCATATTTTATATGCAACTTTGAAAGATCATAGTTGAAGGTCCATGACTCTATGTAGGAGTTTCTATTCACGAGCTTCTTCTTTTGTTGCGGAGAGGGCTTCAAGAATCTTTTCCTTTTTTCTTGTGCGACGCATTTGAACTCACGTGCTAGCTACATGATTTTAAAGATCTAGTGTGATGATCACGCAATGCCACCAAATCTATTTTTTTACCAATTTGACTGAGCTTAGACTGATTACTCCAAGTGACTATGTACCTCGGTGAAGAGGATCAAGTCATATCGTAGTGCAAGATGATGAGTTTTATTTATTTTGTTTCAAATTTTTTTTGGCCGTACATAGTTTATACTCTTGCAGGCCAAGAGTAACATGCAGTTTATCCTCATACCTTAAAGAGCGTAGGCAACCTTTATGGGAAGTATTGCTTCAGAAACTTGGCGTTGATTGGACCAACTCTTACACCATCTTGGTCAACAATTTTATAAGTAGCACTTGAATATGCTTCCTTCACAACATACGGCCCATCCCATTTTGATGTAAACTTCTCACCAATGTGTTTGTTGAGGATTATGGGTCTCCGGACTGCTAAAACTACATCTCCCACTTGAAATGATCGAGGTCGCACCTTCTTGTTGAATGCTCTCCCAAGTCGAGTTTGATAACACTCCAACTTTTGTTGTGCTTCAAATCTCTTCTCATCCAATGACTCCAACTCTGCTAGACGAAGTTGAGTGTTCCTTTCAGTTGTATGTCCCTCTTGGACTGCTATTTGCAATGATGGAATTTCTTTTCCAATAGAAGGACTGCTTCTATGCCATACAACAATAAAAATAGAGTCGGTTGCATAGTCGTTCTGAAGGTTGAACGGTATGCCCACAAAGCTTCACCAACTTTCTCATGACAGTCCCTTTTATTCTTTGCAACTACTTTCTTCAATAGGTTATCAAGTCTCTTGTTAAAAACTTTAGCAAGACCATTGGCAGGTGCATTATACATTGAAGACCTCTGTTGATTAAAACTTAACTTCTCGCACAAACTACTCATGAGTTTATTGTTGAAGGGTGTTCCATAATTAGTGACTATACATCTTGGTAGGCCATATCTAAAAATCATGTTTGATTTGATAAAATCAACAACATTTTCCTTCTTTACCTCTTTTAATGGTATAACTTCGGCCCATCTAGAGAAATAGCCAGTGGCAGCCAAGATATACATTTGTCCTTTTGATGACTTTGGAAGAGGTCCAACAACATCTAGTCCCCATGCATCGAAGGGCCATGAGGCTATAGTTGGATGCAGAACCTCTTGAGATTGATGGATGTAATTAACATGTAATTGACACGGTTGACACTTTTTGGCATGCTCTAAGCAGTCCATCACCTTTGTTGGCTAATAGTAGCCCATCCTCAAGATGCAAAACTGAAGTTTAGGCCCTGATTGGTGTGCTCCACATATGCCAGAATATGCCTCTTCCATTGTTTGTTGAGCTTCTTCTTTGTGAAGATACCGTAATAATAGTCCCTCATAAGAACGACAAAACAATATTCCCTCGTGCAAGATGAATCACGGTGCCCTTCTCTTAATGTCTGCTCTTACTTGTGGATCCTCAGGCAGCCTTCCATGTTCAAGATACTCATCAATGGTTTTCTTCAATCTTCATTTTCAACCACTTGAAACGGATATATGGTGGCTTTCATTGATTTGAAGATCAAGACAAACATGAATAACACATCGATGATGTATGCGCACCTTTTTAGTCTCATTTTCTCCTAGTGCCATTGTTGTGGCCAAGTTAGCCAAAGCATCCGCCATGTGATTTTCTTCTCTTGGGACGTGACTCAATAACACTTGATCAAACCTTTCAAGTAAGAAAGAAACATATTGGTGATATGACAAAAGATCTTCCTTTTTTACCTCGTAATTCCCCAAGAGTTGATTGATGATCAATTGAAAGTCACCGAATATATCCAATTGATGGATCTTCATATTTGATGCCATTTCAAGGTCCCCAATCAAAGTTTCGTACTCAGCGGCGTTGTTGGAACATGTTTCACCTAAAACAAATCAAAATGGTAAGATTAGTCGTTTTGGAGATATTAACAAAACTTCCGCCCCTGCACCATCTCGTTGTGCCCATTAAAGAACATTGTCCATGCCGGCAGTTCTTCAGTAAAAAATGCATCTTCATCCGGAAACTCATCTGAAGTTTCCTATTTTCCCAGAAGAAGGTGATCAGCAAGGAATTTAGCAAGTGCTTGCCCCTTCACAACTTTTTGAGGTGTGTATATGATCCCATATTGATTAAAAAATATAGAACATCTTGCTAGACGTCCTGAGAGAACTGGTCGATTCATTACGAACTTCACGAGGTCAGCCTGAGAAATTATCTTGATAGTGTACGCTTCAAGATAATGTCTCAATTTTTTTATCGCATAAAGCAATGTTATGCGCATCTTATCAATGGGAGTATAATTCAACTCAGCTCCTATCAAGGTCTGACTGAAATAGTACAATGCTTGTTCCTTCTTAGCTTCATTGGCTTTAGCAAGAAGTGCCCCAAGTGATCGTTCTTGTGATGTAACGTCTAGTATTAATGGCTTTCGAGGAGTTGGTGCCCCAAATATAGGTGAATTCAACATGTATTTTTTATTCTTTCAAAAACATTTCAACATAATTGGTCCCATTGGAAAGGAGCATTTTTTTTCAGTAAATGGTGTAAGGGTTGACATCGTCCAACCAGGTTAAAAATGAATCTCCGAATGAATGCCAAATTTCCTTGTAGACTGTGGAGGTCTCTCAAGTTCTTTGGCTCAGGCAATTTTTTAATGGTATCAATCTTTGCGGGATCAACTTCAATTCCACAGTGACGCATAATGAAGCTAAGAAACTTTCCTAAGGTAACCCCTAATGCACATTTTAGTGGATTCATCTTCAAGTCAAATTTCCTTAACCTATTAAAAATAGTTCGAAGGTCTTCAAGATTGTGTTCCCTTTTCTTCGTTTTCACCACCAAGTTATCGACGCAACATTCCACCCTCTTATGAAGCATGTCATCAAATATGTTGCATGCACATTGGTATGTGGCACAAATATTCTTTAGACCAAAGGGCATCAGTTTGTAACAATGAATCCCTTTTGGAGTACAGAAACGAGTGTATTCTTCATCTTTTGGAGACATTCTCATTTGATTATATCTAGAAGAACCATCCATAAATGACATAGCTTCATGTCCAGTTCTACCATCAACCATGAGCTCAATGATCGGCAGAGGGAAATCATCTTTCAGACACGCCTTATTCAAATCTCAAAAATCAACGGAGACATGTATCTGACCATTCTTTTTCTTAACAGTTACAATTTTTGAGATCCATAATGGGTACTTCACTTCTCGGATAAATCTAGCTTCAATGAGCTTGTTGACCTCCGCTTCAATTTGTGTTACCAACTAAAGGTGAAAGACTCGTTGTGACTGCTTTATAGGACGTGTTCACTTATTTATCCCCAAATGATGAATAGCTATCCTAGGACTAAGGCCCGACATTTCTCTGTATGACAAAGAAAAAAATGTTTTTGTACTCAGCCAATAACTTGAACTATTTCCTCTCTTCTTCTAGTGTAAGAAGTGCACTAATGAAGGTTAGGCGTGGATCTTCCAAAGTGCCTAGAATTAGTTCCTTGAGGTCATCTGTGGTTGATTGTACGCCATCCTCCAGTTGAGGGGAAGCCTTTTGGACATCATCATATGTATCATCAATGTACAGACCTTCTTGCACTGTTATGTGATACAATGATTGTATCAAGTTTGAATCTTCCTTCTGACTTCCTACAAAGGTTGTGATGGTTTCATCTTCCTCCTTCTTAGTTTCTCCATGACACTGGTTGGTCACAACAATTGTGCTTCTTTTTACCTTCAATGAACCATCAGTGGTAATTGACAATATAGCCTTTCTTTCCGTGCATGATAGGAAAACACTATGGATCTCTTTGTCATCGGTTACTTCACAAAAATCTTGATTTTCATGCTCCAACAACTTTCTTTCTGATGATGACTTCCTTTTGGTTCCCATCGATGAAATACATAGGTCTTTGAGGTGGTGGCTTATTTGTCCACTTGTTTAGAGGATTCCCTTTCATCCGTGCGGCCATATCTTTTAAATGCAGAGACATGAGATGTCAATCTTCCAATTCGTTCAAACATCAACGACTGTCATGGTGTTTTACCTTCCTTAGTTTCCCTTTTTTTTTTTTATAGAGGTCTGGTGGGATGAAGATATTTCCTTTCTCTTCTTAGATGAAACCCAAAGCGGCTCTGGCAAGCTAAATCCTAACCCAAACCTTGCAGTGGCGACATGATATCCTTGCTTTCTCTACTACATTTGTGACTTTGTAACTCCGTGTATTTTTTCACCAGTTACTTTATCCCTGAGTAATATTAACTTTGCTGGATTTGAGAAGTCGTAACCTAATTTTTCAAACAATGTGAAGATATTTTGATCAAAGTTCCCTTTTATCCTACCAAGTAGGGTTTTGCCTTTAGA
Organism: Solanum gracilifrons; assembly: GCA_029582605.1. Classification (NCBI taxonomy): domain Eukaryota; kingdom Viridiplantae; phylum Streptophyta; class Magnoliopsida; order Solanales; family Solanaceae; genus Solanum; species Solanum gracilifrons. The sequence continues at coordinate 7,978 of JAJOOH010037837.1, read as the reverse complement.
AGGCTCCAAAGCAATAGATAGGACTTGTGAAACTAGGACAATCATTTAATCCTTCAAATCTTGGAATGTTATGTGAGTAAATTACTTCCTTGGTGGGTCGAATTTTTTAGTACAATCATTTAGCAGTGATTAACCCTTTTATCGACGCTCACGCGGAATGTAGCAAAAAATTGGTTGCTCATTATCAATATTGGTTTGCATGTCTCCTTTAGATGGTGAAAGATTAATGGAAACCTTTTCGGTTCTTTTCTTAGACATCTTGATACCGCCCCATTGAACTTTACTATATTCGAGATCAATTGAGTCGGATTCTACATGTGCCTCCATATTTGATCTTCCAGAATCTAAATAGAATTTTGCATCTGCAAAATTTGACTCCGTGTCAGTGAAAGGATTGATGTCGGCATCAATTTTGACTACCTCACCATCTTTCATATACTTCATGCATTGATGCAAAGTAGATGGCACCACTCCATTTTCATGAACCCAAGGACGTCTGAGCAACAAGTTGTATGATGTTTTGGCATCTAACTCCTTCAAGGTTCGACGGCGCCTCTCCTCCCTTGGATATTGACTTTGGGCTTCCTCCTCTTTTAGTATATTCTTGGTGGTGACCTTTGCAGATGTTGCTTTCACCGCCATAGATTCCTTAGTTTGGGTCTTTGAGGTCATACCATTTATGAACTACTTCTTTTCTTTAGTTAGGTCAGCAAAAAGAGATGCCTTCCCATGACTCGCGATGCTCAACTCCATGTCATGCACTCGTGTAGCAAGTTCCTCAAAAGTTCGCAGTTTGTTTCCTTGTAATATGTATAGAAGTCTGAAAGGCATACCTTGAATGCACATTTCCACAGAAGATATTTCAGAAAAAATGATATTTGCAGTCCAAACTCATTGATCACCAACGATTGATGTAATCCACCACAGGCTCGTCCTTTCTTTGCTTAGTACCAGTCAACTCTATCATTCTTACGATTTGATGGGTACTGTAAAAATGATTGAGGAATTCCTTCTCGAGTTGCTCCCAAATATCAATGGACTCGTGTTCAAGGATGATATATGAGTCAAATGCATTCCCTTTCAACGAATGAATAAACTATTTTACCGAAAAGTCATCACTGCTACAAGTTTTAACAATGTGGGCAATATGTTTCCTAGGGTTACCCTTGCCATCAAATTGTTGTACCTTTGGTGGTTGATAGTTTGTCGACATTGATAGACAATCAATTCATCTGGTATATGACTTGGAGTAATACAAGGAACTTTGTGGTGTACCGCCATATTGAGCCTTTATAGAGTTTGTTATTATGTCTTGCAGCTGTTCGATAGATAACGCTGCAACTGAAGCATATCGTTTATCATTTTGAAATTTTGACTTCATTTGAGATTCCTCAACGTCCTTGTTTCGTTGATCAAAACCAGGTGGACAAGTGGGGACGTGACTTGACTCACCATGTGTGAAGGCCTCTAACTTTTTTATAAGTTGAGCAATATGAAGATTTTTATCATCAACAGATGTCTTCAAGGCCTTAATGGTTTGCTCCATCATCGCAAACTTCTCATCCATGTCAGTTGAGTCAACCATCAAAGCATTGAAATTCATTGAAGTTGGAGAATCCATTGAATCTTTAGATTCACCAAAGTTGGAGACAATTTAACAAAACTCTCCAAAGAACACGGATGCAAGATTGACCCTAGGTGTTGCAGTTATGAACATCGTATGAGAATTGTTGTTTTTCATTGTCTCCAAAGAAGTGAAGTCTTCAGATCCATCTATCCCACTGTTCTTGAACTTATGTTGAGTAATCGGGCCAACATGACTGACATTAGCAGATACAACACCAGTAGAGTGTTTGTATGAAAAGTCACTACTCTTTCTGAAGGCCATTGCAGTAGTTGACTTTGAAGTTTCTGGTTTGCAAGAGAAAGAGATGAAGAGCAGAATAAGTCCCACTGGGCGTGCTAAATTTGTTCGAAACAAATTTCCGTAAGCACTGAATATCGACTGCAGACAAAATAAATAAAAGAAAAAAATGTGAATTTTATTAATGAATAGTTGTGAGTACAATTTTATTGTTCTCTTGATTCTCTCTCCTAAGCTTCTCCAAGATTCAAGGGCCTTCAGCAGTGTACTTCTCAAATTATTAAATGATGTAGACCTTCTTGAGATGTTGTTGATCTCCACGAACGTCGGAAAGCACTTCGTCGTTTCAAGTCGATCTCCGGGAAGAACTCCATTGATCAATCCTTCGAAGAGATATGTAGTTGATGTAGCTTTCTCCAATTAAAGAATGCATGTTGATGAGCTTTCTTGATGCCCCCAAAATGTTATGTACATCCCCTATTTATAGTTGTACGGGGTGGACAAAGTTGCATATGATTGACCAAAGGATGTCATTTTGACACTTGGCATGTTGTGATTGCTTATTGCATTTGACTGGGACTACCACCTCATTTGGACTTGTGGCGTCACCTTGTTGGTCTTGGATGCCTAGTCACTGTGATAAGTGGCATGGGTTTGTGCTTCAAGGTGAAATGTACTTGGATTTGAATTTAATAAAATGGCTTTATTTATTTGTAAAGCCCAAATTAATCATTCAGCCCAAATGAGAATGGTTTTAATTCAAATTTTGGATGAATTTTAATCCAATAAAATTCAATCATTCAAAGAGCAAAAATTCAAGCTTCAACAAAACAACAAGCTCACAGATTGAAAACTTGCTTCCTGAAACTATTGTTATTTTGATTGCTTGTATTTGTGCATAACTTGTAGGATCTGTTTCACTTGTGAAAGAAACGTTTCAAAACTTGTGTGAATCATTGTAAGAACATAGTTAAGGGTAACTTTGTGTCTTATAGTCAAAGTCTATATTAATCGATGAGGATTAGTATAGTGTGCAATGCCGCCATTGCTTAGGCTCGTTTAGTAATAGGTTGTATTACTTAGTGTTGAGAGTAAGAGGTGAATCTTATTGTGTGGTGTAAACTGTGTTTTACTTTTCCTTGAGAAGATTAGTAAAAACAATTTGAAAATCCTGTGAGATAGGTCGTGGTTTTACTCCCTTAGCAAGGAGGTTCCACGTAAAGTATTGTGTGATCTTTCTATTTCCAAAATTACCTTTCTGCACTTTAACTGTGTAAAGGACCAGGTCCTATCGTAGTTAGTGGACGCATACATTCCATACATCAATTCTTGGTAAGAAGATGGAATGATTTTGTTGTAGCCAAATATTGTGGCCTAGCGGTGAATGAAAACCAAGGTGAAAATTCCAGCAAAGACAAAGTTCTAGGTGATTTCTTCGATACTAAACCTAGTGGGAGGTAGCAAGTACCCCATGAAATAAGGAAGGTGTGCGCGGCCGGTATCCCAGACACTGTGGCTTTTTTGAAATGAAATGATCTTGCTGATAAATTTAAACTTCTTTGAACCAATAAATATGAGAAAAATTGCCTTATTTTTTAGCTGTTTGGAAAACTAGAATTGTCTTCCCTATGACCCCGTTCTACTATAATTATTTGAAATGTTTTATATCACTTCAAAAGGCATAAATATACTCTTCACTATATATTAAGGTTGTCTTAGGCTCTTAGCACTGAAATAAAAATGTATTTGTTAGTTTAAATGATGTTGCTTGCTGTGACTTGATTCTTTATGATCTCCATTTTAAGATGGACAATCTAACTAAGGCCAAAGTTTCTTGGAGGGAGGGTGAGTAGTAGTACTCTTTTCTACTGCATCTGGATGACCTTAATGTTAACAGTTCCATATTTTCTGCTTCAAGCCTTCAAATTTGCTTACCTTTCAAAATTAACTCAAGGGATGGAAGCTATTCTTATTTACCTCTGGAGCAATGGTAGCAAACATACAGATTAATATGAATGATTGGATGACTTTTGTGGAGCACGATATTGTTGTTTAGCTGATTTTTATCGCATAACTCTTTTGCACTTTTTTGGTAAAAGGGAAAGTTATTTAGGAAAATAAAGAAAGAGAAACAATGTGGTCGAATTTGCAACTACAAAATTGCTACTCGACCTAGAGTAAACTGCCTTAGTTGAATTTAACTATTTTGAACATGGTTATTGAAGAACTAAACGCAATAGGAAGCTCAATAATCAAAACAAAAATAACAGGGAAGAAGAAAGAGAAGAGAAAACAGTGAAACTATTTTGCAGAGAAGGAGTTGCACGTTTTTATTAATACGTCCAGTGGCCTAATAATAGGCTTACAAAATTTGTGAAGTCATAATCCCACTAAACTACTTGTCCTAAACTCTAGGAAAACAAATCTGCACTAACTACAACTAGGAAAATATCAGCAACTAATTAAATAAGAAAGTGACAACTAATGGCTAGAAAATAGCTACTGCAAAACTTAGTCAAACTAAAGAAAATATACTGATGTTGCACGACTTTAAGACCTATTCTGGACATCAGCTTTAGTCCTAGCAATGCCTAGCTCTTGACGAATACTTTCAAACTTATTGGCACATTAGCCTGTTGTGAACAACTCTACTATTTGTTGTTCTGTTTGAATATGCTCCAAGTTGATCTGTCCTTGTAACACTTTTTCTCTGATGAAGTGGTAATGTATTTCCACATGCTTAGTTCTTGCATGAAAGACATGATTTTCAGCTAAACTGAATGTTGACTGATTGTCACAGAACAAGGAAACTGCATACCCAACTGCTTGCTTTAAATCCTTCACCAGCAGCATACGCCATGTACTTTCTTGAGCTGCAACTGTTGTTGCCCGATACTCAACTTCTGTTGTGGACAGTGACACCGTTGGCTGCCTTTTGCTGCACCAAGAAACTACTCCAACTCCAAGCTTAAACACAAATCCAATAGTTGAACGACGAGTATCATGATCTCCTGCATAATCAGAGTCACAGTAACCAACCAACTTGCATTCTTCACTTCTTTTATACAGAAGACTCTAACGAATTGTACTATTCACATATCTTAGCATTCGTCAAGCAGATTCCATATGGTGCTTCTTTGAATTGTGCATGTAGCAACTCCGCACACCAACTCCAAAAGAAATATCGGGTCGAGTCTGAGTTGAATAAATCAGACTAACTACCAATTGTCGATACTTTGTCACATCTTCTAAATCTTTTCGTTTGTGTGCACATATTTTGACATTTGGTTCAATTGGAGTTGCAATTGGCTTGCACCCCAACATTCCAAAGTTGTTCAACAAGTCTATGGAATACTTTCATTGATGAAGAAAAATTCCGCCTCAAGTACGATCAACCTCCAAACAAAGAAAATGATTAAGACGTTCAAGTTCTTTCATATGAAATCGAACAGATAAATTTTCCTTCGTTTGAGCGATTTCTTCTTCATTATCCCCAGTTACAATCAAATCAGCAACATATACTAGCACAATAGCTAGCTTCCCTCCATCGACTCTCAAAAACAAACTTGAATCTGCAGATGTAACCACTTTGAGTTAAAAATTCAGCAATTTTACCGTACCAGTCCCTTGGTGATTCCTTTAACCAATAGAGCACCTTCCGCAACTTACAAACATATCAAGGGTGCTCCTGACTTTGGAAACCCATTGGTTGAGACATATAAATCTCCCGATCCAGCTCCCCATGTAAAAATGCATTTTTAACATCCATCTGCCACAAATTCCAATCTTTGCTAGCAGCAAGTTCAAGTCAGACTCGCACAGTTGTAAACTTCGCCACTGGACTAAAGTTTCATCATAATCCAAACCATATTCTTGAGTAAATCCCCAAGCTACAAAACGAGCTTTATGCCTCTCCACCAACCCATCTGTGTGACGTTTTATTTTATAAACCGATCTACATGATATAGGTTTCACATCTTTTGGCTTCGGCACAAGTTCCCAGGTTTGATTTTGTTCCAGTGTGGCGATCTCCTCCTCCATTGCTCTAGTCCATGCTAAGTTTTGAGCTGCTTCTTCAAAGATTTTAGGTTCTTTTCCATATTCGTCATCTATTATTGTTGCATTGGCATATTTGAGGTTTTGTCTCCGAACCCATTCTGACCTTCTCGTCTCGGATTGTGGAACAACTGGTACTTCTCCTTCATTTGTTTCACTACCTTCATATGTTGGCTGGAGAACAATTAATTGCCCAAAACTACGAGTTACGCCTTGTTCAACATCGGCGTCTTCACTTGATCGAAAATAAGTAATTTGCAACTTATTTTTCAGATCAGTTTGGTCTGGTAAAAGCTCTTTTTCCGTAGACCACCATGAAGAGGTTTCATCAAATACAATATGTCGTGAAGTATAGCACCTTCCAGTTGTAGGGTCACTACATTTCCACACTTTTCTTTTATTATCATAGCCTATAAGAATGAATTTAATAGCTTTATTGTCCAATTTGCTGCATAACTGATCAAGTATAAAAACATAGCATACACATCCAAATATTCACAAATAACTGACATTAGCTTTCATATTCCACAACTTCTCAAGAGGTGAAAGAAAACCTAAACTTTGTTGAGGAACTCTGTTGATGACCTATGATGCAGTCCTCATTGCTTCTGCCCAAAATCTTCCTAGGACATTCTTGGCATGTAACATAGTGCGACGTATTTCTGCTAAATGCCTATTCTTCCTCTCTGCAATGCCATTTTGCTATGGCGTGTAGGCACAAGTATATTGATGGCGAATTCCACATTCTCTTAGGTATTGACAGAACTTAACTGAGTTGTATTCCCCTCCGTTGTCTGTTCTTAAACAACAAATATTCTTGCCTACTTCTCCCTCAATGGTTTCCTTAAACTCTTTAAACATAGAAAAAGAATCATATTTTTCTTTCATAAAGAAAACCCAAAAATCCCTAGAGAAATCATCAATAAAGGTCACCATGTACTTCATTCCACCAATTGATGATTGCTTGACCAGTCCAAACATATCAGAATGAACTAATTGTAGTGATTCATCAGCTTTAAATTTGGACTCTACAGACAGCAATTGGTGAGCTTTACCGAATTAGCATCCTGAACAAACGATGTCGCTCTTACTTCAAGTTGGAGAAGACCCTTGATCATTGACTTCTTCATCATAACACTTAGCTTGGAATAACTCACATGACCCAAATCAGCAGTCTCATTATTTTTTGTGTTTTCTACATTGTAGACTCTACAAACATCACATAAACAGACTCTAATTTGCGCCCCTTCATAATTGGATTTTCTAAGTTCTTGAGATCCTGATAAATCATCACATCATCAGGACCAAACAAGACATAGTTTCCAGATGTTGTTAATTGTGACACTGAAAGCAAGTTTTTCCTCATACCTGGAACATGGTAGATATTCTGAAGTGGTATTTGATTGATCCCTTATTGAAGAGAGACTATCGTCTTACCAATATGAGCTATCGACAACCTTGAATTATTAGTTGTCACCACAACACGACTACCCTTGTACACTGATGGATCCTGCAACTTTTGTTTATCACGTGTCATATGATTTGCACAACTCGAATCAACGATCCAGTCGTTCTCATGTTCAATTGATTCAAATATGTCGATGCAAGTGCTAAATCCTACTCTTTTATAGCGAAAATGCTTCAGCATCCCAAACATCTTGACTGTTCTCGTTGGAATTTGAGGTAGCTGTGTTACTTTCGAAAGACTATTTCTTAAACCAATAATCCTTATCCATATGACCCTTTGATACGCTCAAATTACACCTCCCTAAAGAAGCATAAGCGGACGTTATCAAGTACAGAACCCAACGTGTAGGTTGGGATCGATCCCACAAGGAAAATGGTTCAAATTTCACTTTAACCAACAATTATATTCGTTTAGTCAAATTAGTTCCAGAAATAAGTAATTAAAGAGAGGGATTTGTGAAATACATTGTAAAAATTCAGTAAGTAATCAGTAAAAAAAAGTCAATTTTGGTTGTTATCAAGATGAGAGAATTAACTAGGGTATACGTGTTCCCCACAAGCTCATAACGCAGTAATCCTAGTAATAGCAAT
>JAJOOH010037835.1:0-15840 GCA_029582605.1 Solanum gracilifrons | reverse complement strand
TCCGTTCAATGAAATCGTTGGAGTACAAACTTTGAATTTAACGGATAATAACATTTTTCTTTTTATAATAAAGTTTAACATATTCAAGTTATTAGTAACAATAATATGCTTCATTTTATCCTTTGTTGAATAAAATTATGACTTATATTTTCTTTCCTCGTGAATTTTATTTTAAATCGTTGAGATTAAGGTTCTTCGCGTAAGGTTAATTTGAAGAAAAAGTAACAGAGAGAGAACCAACAGAAAAAGTTGCTAGAGAATTTAATTTCTCGAGGCATATATTATGTTAATACAAAACCTAAGGTATTTGTATTAAAAAAATGGACAAAAATCAAACTTGATAAGTTTTTGAATACTTAAAGGACTAAAATAGGTAAGTTTATAGTTAAGGGACCAAAACTGACAAGTTTTTGAATAGTTGAAGGACTAAATCCATTAAGTGTATAGTTCAGGGACCATTTTAGACCTACTCTTATAGTTGAGGGACTATTTATGTCATTTTCTCTAAAGCTAAATAACGAATGACCATATGGAAAATCCAATTTTAGTATATAATTATAAATATAATTTATACAGAAGTATATTATTATAATAAAGTAAATATATAAAATATCGTTCAGAGAAAAATAATTAATTAGACGTTGGAAAATTAACTATTTTATGTTTATTGAAATATCATTTTCATGTAATTGATTTAAGAAGGAAATTGCTTGTATTTTCTTTTGAATATTTTTATATCTATATGTGTAAGATGTTTGTATGATATAATTGATATATTTCATAAAAGTTGAAGTGAATAAATTATGATTATCGATTTATCATACTATAAAATACTTTAAACTTTTAAATATCAAATCATACTGAATTAATTTATTATAATTATGATACATTATATTTAAAAATAAAAAATCATAATTACCGAACGAAAGTTTTCAATAGTGCCCACCCCTGCTTAGAACACTTCTCATTTGGAAGTAGTGAAAAGGGAAATAAGTCATATGTATCCCTCTATTATTAACTCCATATATCCCTTTAATATGATACAATTGGTCCATTTATACTTCTAGGGATCGTTTTATAGAGTGTACATTAGCATTATTATGTATTAATAGTATCTTTGTATAATGCAGTGTATTTATTATTAATACATGAAAATTCAAGGTATAAGTAATACAAAGAAATTTAATGCATGCATTAGCATAGTTAAAGATCCAAATGCCCTTCAGAACTTTTTTTACTTCTTTTCCACCATATATTTTTAATACACCAAATCAAACAATCCATAAAAATCATTTTTGCATAATTAATGAAAGCATAACTAATACAAGCATTACTAATACACTTTATTTAGCATTATTCTTACACATTCCTAATAGTATATGGTTCAATTTTGCCCTTCTTCGTTAACTCCATCCATCTTAGTCAAAATGGCATATGCTAACTTACCACACTAATCCTTTTTATATTACTATCCAAAGTCACCACACCTTCATCATATATTTTATTAGGCATAAAACTCAAAAAATAAAAAATAAATTAAATCTAATCAAATTATTCCTATTAACCCTTGAATTTAGTTGATGCCTTGAATTTGTCATGGTATTTATCTTTTTTTTTCTTGCTAAGTTTAAAGTTGAATTCTTTTGGGTTAGGCTATCAAGATTTTCTTCATGAATTTTCTGTCTCAATGTGAATAATTAACTTATTTTTAATCTAGTAGAGAAAGATTTATTAGTCAAATAATTAAATTGATTATCGTGAGGTATTGATATTAAATTGTGTAGGAAGAGACAAACAGTCATCAGAATTCAAGTTCGTTGCATTTTGCACACCTAGCATATGTCTACTTTTGTGATTCGTACCATATCCTATATTTTTTATGATTCACATCCTAACCTTTTCAAGTTTTTGTAAAACAATGAAAAAACTACTTTTTCCAAAATGTTCACAGGGGAAAAAATTGAATATACAAATAATAAAGAAAGAAATGACACAATATTAAGAAAAAACTAAATAAGAAAGAGAGAATTTTCAAAAATTAGAAGCTACACGTAATTGCCTTATTGTCTTCACAACCGCCTCACTAAATAATTTCAACTAGGCTCTTCATTTTTCTATGCTCGAAAGTAATAATGTAAGAAAGACAACATAAATCAATTTGATTAAAATGGAGGAGGAGACTGCAAAAATCATGGCTTAGAGTTTGAATTTCGATAAATTAAAAAAATGATAGCTTCTCTCTCAATCAAAATTAAACTAAATCAAGCTTATGTCCACGCCGACCATTAGTCAGCCATCGTTTGTGACTTACGCAAACTTCTTTATTACGTCCGTGTAATGACTCGAAAGGTTATTTTTTTTGAAAATTTTCATAAAATTACTATTTTATCCACGATAGTTACCCGAAGGCATTTCTGATCGGTTAGTGAGGTTGGTTCCAAGTTTTGAGTTTTTAAAGGCTTAAGTTGTAAAAGTAACTTTCGGTAACAATCGGAGTTTCGAGTCTCACTATAGAATTTCATCAGTTCCATTACTCCAGAATGTGAAATTTAGTCTAGGAGAGTTGTTGGTTTCATAGTCGAAAATGTTTCGTGGATTTGAGGTCTTAAGTTAGAAGTTTGGGTGATTTTGGTCTTTGGGTTGACTTTAGTCAACATTCAAAGTTTTGATATTCGGATCGGAATTTCGATGGTTCCATTAGATTTGAGGATAATTTAAGGCCTAGGAGTGGTCTTGGTTGAATTTTCAGAGTTTTCAAGCTTAGTGTGGTCGTTTTAGGCGTTATGTTAGTTTATTGTGCCTTTTATGGGTTTCGGAATGTCGAGTTTAGTTGGGTAGCATGTTTAATTGGGTAGCATGTTTAATTTATGTATACAGGGTTCTAAACGAATCCCGATGGTTCTTTTAGAGATTTGTGTGTTGGTTGATTTCCTGATATCTAGTGTCTGTATGGTTTCATCGGTGACTTTTAAATTCTTTGGGTAATGCTTTCATGTATAAATTTTCAAATTTAACCTTCATTTTCAGATAAGATTTTTGGGTCGATTTGGACCCATTTTGAAAAATGCTTGATATGGGTGTTGATAGTTTTGAAATTTTATTATGATTACATATTTGATTAGATTGCATTGATTTGGATATCGTTCGGAAGGGAAAAGTCCAGGTGTAGGAGTGATTGTGTGATTTTATTAAGGTAAGTGGACCTCTAGGCCTTTGTTAAGCTTGTAGAATCTTGTATTTCCTTGTCTATGTATTGGGAGTAACGGAAACTGGTGATGGGTTGAATTGTTCACATTAATTGATCTCAATGATAACAAAAGGGGATAATGAAAAAGGTAACCTGATAGTAATTTGATGTGTGATGTTGTGAATGATTTGAGTGGTAATATTGATATGTTATTGATGAAATACTATGATTAAGTGGTTATGAATTGTGAATTGATACGAAAGTTGGCATCTTCTCATTATTGTGTGAACATGTCTATTTGGATTGGTTCTGAAACACTGTGATGAGATCTATTGTGATGATGTCAATGGAATATGGATCTGGCGAGTGATGATTATGCTGATGGGAAATATTTCTGGCGATGTCGATGAAAAATAGTTCCGGCGAGTGATGATCATGCCAATGGAAAATGGTTTCGGCGGATACATGGTCCTTATGCATCCCAATGGGTTCCGATCTGAATCTCAGTCGATGTGTATCGTAGGACATACATGCATCACTTTACATGACATTTCATTGCATTGCATATCACCTCTATCATTAAACATATGAGTGTTGTTGTGAAACTTGTGATTCATAGATTGAGTATTTTGCGTTATCGACTTGTAATCGTAAAAGTGTTGTTATTGTGCTATATACTATATGAACTTATCACGGTCCAAGGTACACCCTTGAAGTGATATGGCGTATAGGATCCCACCTACACAAGCCACTTAGCATACATCATACAAGATAATAGAATTTAAAGAGTTCAAAAGACAGTTTTATATCAAAGAGTTTGTCAAAAACGTATCGGGAGTCTAACATAGTCTCTAAGTCATCAATTACATCAAAGAGTGATTGGAATGTAACTCATACATCACATAAAACATCTGAGAATGAAGACATAAAGAAATAAAGAGTTTGGTCCTCGGAACATGAGAACTCACCAATCTTCAATAGCTACAAAGTACCAACTAGTCACAAGTACATAAGGTAGGAGCGTTGGACCATACATTTGGGAAAAACAATGTTGGCAAGAGGATGTGTTAATAAAAATAATGTACCAAGTATGATGGCAATGCATAAAAGTTATGAAATCATGCTAAAAAGGACTTTACATGACATGCAATGACCAATGCTAAACAATAAGATAAAAAGGGTTAGAAAACATAAATCGTGATCATGGCCAATGCAAGTTAAATCATATTCAAAACACATGTGAGATACTTCTAGAAGTAACCTTAGTTCATTATTGTGGGAGGTAGACATTAACCGACATATAGACCATGTGAGCTATAACATAGAATCCAGTGTCTATCCCACACCAAAAAAGGATGTCCTTATTGCCAAGGTAAGAACTATAAACTTCTAGCTAATGTCTATCTAAGACAAACCTATGGTGGCACATAGTTATGGGATATGGAGATTGCTACTAGAAACCCGACCTCTACTACGGGGGATCTTCCATCTCAATATCCACTCGGTGCTAAGCATAAATCCCATAGAATAGTCATAAATCTTAACTTGTCTTACTATCCATGGAAGGCACATCAAGTGGTCAATCCAAGCTAGAATTTATTAGAATAGCTCCTAGTTCTTAATTCAAAGATTAGTTGAGAAAACCTTTCAACTCGATGAATCATTTATGTGAGAATATCCTTTCACAACAACAACAACATTGATACTTCACTCTCAAAGCACCCTTAATTCGTTTTCATCAATTTCATAAGAAACATGCATATCTTCATAAAGTCATCTTTCATAGTTCAGAACCCACATTCTATCATCATAGTCTAGACAACATGGGTTAGGCATGGGTTCATGGGGATTTAACTTAAAGATATGCAATTACTTCAATTCATGCATAAAAAGACATAAATTAATCAATTGGATCAACATTGAAAGGAACCCGTGACAATTGAATAAAAATCCTAATTTGATTGGGGAATCTAAATTTACAAAATTGGGGATTTTAGGAACCCTATGGAGGAAATATCTTCATAGGCGAAGACTATCATACCTTGATGTAAAAGGCCCTCAAGAAAATGGTGAATTGGATACGTGATCTTGAAACCATAGGTTTCTTCTTCTTCCTTAGAGAGAGAAATATTTAAGTGGATGAACATGATCAACTTTTAGGAATTTAGGAGAGTGAATTCAATTGGGAAATTTGGAGGGAAAAATGTTTATATAGGGCCTAAGGTAGAGGATTAAACGACATAGTATTGGGTTAGAATAATTAGGAAATGACCCAAAAGCCCTTCTTTAATTAACTGCCAGACCCCATACGGTTAGACCTATGCTATGTAGGTCCAACTATGGACCGTCTTGGTCAATCGTTGGTGGGGTTCAGAGACTACACTTTTGGACCCCCAACGACGGGACCCATATACGGTCCATTTGTCCACTTACGGACTGTACATCCCAACCGTGAGTCCTAACTTTTACCCTCAAAATTTAACTAAGTCTGACACTCACCTACGAGACCTACCTACGACTTGTACATTGAACAACAAACCATCCTACTGAATTGTAATAAGGTACTAGGACTTGACATTCTAAATCATTTAAGCTTGCCACCGACGGTTCCCATCTATGGTCTGTGGTTCGACCTACGGACCGTCGATTGTTCCGTTGGTACTGGCACTAATTTCTTGAAAACTGCAATGTTTTCCTTCTTTTCAAATTCGAGGTGTTAAAATATCTCCCCCCTTGGGAATATTCATCCTCGAATGGAACTCAAGACATCATAAGGAGGGTAGGAACTAAATCTAACAACCCAACATGAATGCAGTCACATAAATGCACATATCCGAGGAGGAAACATCAACTCCAAGCTAAAACATGTTCAAAACATCATTTCATAAGGTCTATATGCAACTCATACTCAAATGCACATAAACATGAAAAAATCAATCAAGTTAACTCATTTTCTCAAAATTTAGGCTTTTCATGAACATGCATAAATGAGGAATCATGGGAACGTCTAAGACACATGAAACCAAAAGAGTAACCCATGAAGAACTAAATACCTCAAGCTAGATTAGGAAAGGAGGGAAAGAGATGATGATAACGAGATATCATATCGGTCTCGGCTTCCCAAGTATCACCCTCAACTAATCTTGAAAGAACTTTTATGGAAGCAACTTCTTTATTTCTTAGCTTTCGAACTTGCCGGTCGAAAATCTTGACCGAAATTTCCTCATAAGAAAGACTGTCCTTTAAACCAAGACTTTCCAATGGTACTATAAATGTTGGATCACCAACACATTTCTTCAACAAGGAGGCATGAAAAATGGATGCACCGATGCCAAGTCATTAGGCAAATCAAGTTCATAAGTAATTTTATCAATACGCCTTAATATCTAACATGGGCCCACATAACGGGGGCTAAGTTTCCCTTTCTTTTTAAATCTCATTACACCCTTCATGGGTGAAATCTTCAAATAGACCCAATCATTCACATCAAACCCAAGATCTCTTCTTCTAACATCGACATAGAACTTCTGTTGACTTTGAGCCATTTTCAACCTTTCTCTAATAAGACAAACTTTCTTCATAGCTTTATGTACTGATTCGGGACCTATCAAAGCAACTTCACCCACTGAAAACCAACCTATAGAAGATTTACACCTCATACCGTATAAAGCCTCATATGGAGCCATACCAATACTTGAGTGATATCTATTATTATACCCAAACTCAATCAATGGCAAATAGTCATCCCAGTTACCCTTGAAGTCAATTACACAAGCTCTCAACATATCCTCCAAAGTTTGAATAGTACGCTCTGTTTGCCCTTTAGTTTGAGGATGAAAGGATGTACTAAGCTTAACATGAGTACCAAGCCTTTTTTGGAAAGATTTCCAAAATTAAGAAGTGAATTGGGTACCACGATCGGAGATAATGGATAAGGACCCTCCATGCAACCTGACCATTTCTCTCAAGTACAACTTAGCACAGTCCTTCGCCGAATAACAAACCTTGACGGGAATAAAATGGGTTAATTTCGTCATTCGATCCACAATAACCCAAATCGAGTCATGTTGTCACCGGGTACGGGGTAAACCCACAATAAAGTCCATAGTCATATCTTCCCACTTCCAAGTAGGGATACTAATATCTTGGGACAAACCTCCTGACTTTTGATGCCCAACTTTCCCTTGTTGATAATTAGGACACTTAGCCACAAATTCTACAATATCCTTCTTCATCCCATTCCACCAATAGACCTCTCGCAAGTCACGGTACGTCTTGGTGGTTCTGAGGTGAATGGAATATCGAGAACTATGGGCTTCTAATAAGATCTACTCTCTCAAGTCGTCTACATTCAGAACACACAAACAACCTTGATATCTAAGCATTCCATCTCCCTTTGGGAGAAAGCCTCAAGTGACTTCTTGAGCACCACTTCCCTCAATTGAATCAAGATTATGTCAAGACCTTGATTGTCCTTCACATCTGACATAAAAGACTATTTAGAACCATGGTGAACCATAACACCACCTTTGGTAGAGTCAACCAACCAAACATCCAAACGAGTCAATCTATGAACATCACAAACCAACTCCTTCTTATCTTCCTCAACATGGGGCAACACTACCCATTTATAATCGACTAAGAGCATCCACCACCACATTCCTTTGTCGGGGTGATAGAGAACACTCATGTTATAATCCATTAGTAACTCAAATCACCTTGTTCGGCGATGATTTAGATTTTTCTTTTTAAATACATATTGCAAAATTTTGTGGTAGGTAAAGACATCAACATGAGCACCATATAAGTAATGCCTTTAAATCTTTATAGCAAACATAATCACCGCTAGTTCTAAGTCATGGGTAGGATAGTTCTTTTCATGAATCTTAAGTTGCCTTGAAGCATAGGCAATAAATTTTCCATTTTGCATAAGGAAACATCCTAACCCAATTCTTGAAGCATAACAATAAACAACAAACCCATCGGTTCCTTCCGGTGATGTCAACACCGGAGCGGAAGCAAGTCTATCTTTCAATTCCTGAAAACTCTTCTCACAAGCTTTCAACCATAAGAATTTGACTTTCTTTTGAGTTAATGCCATCAATGGAGAGGAAATCGAAGAAAACCCTTCAACAAACCTTCTATAGTAACCAGCTAAACCCAAAAAACTTCTAATATTCGAAGGGGATACATGTCTAGGTGATATACCGTGCGTTTATAGTATTTTCGATGTATTTCACTTAGAGTTTATGTGTGGCTCGAGCTATTTTGTTATTAGAAATAATGTTTTCATGAACTCTTTTACAGGAAATTTGTTTGGAAGCGGTTGAGAGAAAACTAGATTGAAGTTGGTAGCAATAGCAACCAACTGAACCAACCACGGACCGCAGGTCCAGTGACGGCCTGCAGATGGTGCATCGTAGGTAGGAGATCAGGGAAATCTGACCAAGTGTGAAACTACGAAGCTAATGACAGACCGTAGGTCGATTGACGATCCGTCCTGCACATCCGTCATTTGGGATCAGAGAGTTGAATAATCCAGTACCTGATTTATTTTCCAAGTGTTGGTCCACGGAGGTAGACCACAGACCGTAGGTCAAACCACAGTCCGTAGGTCAAGTCGTCAGTCGAAATCGCGTCCTAGACTAATTTTCCTTATTTTGTTTCCTAGTTGGTTTAGGTTTTGTCTTCTATAAATATTAGTTGTTATTCCCGTTTTTGGGGGTTAGACATTATTGTATACTTTTAGGTTTTGGTCTTTTGAAATTATTTTTTGCAAACACTTAGCAATTTAATTTCTGAAAGTCGGTTTATGCAAATTTCACTTTGAATTTCAATTCAAGATTTCGGTATTCATCTATTCTCATTGTAAGTTCATGAATTCTTTTAACCTAATTATGAATTGTGAACTCTCAAGCATGAGTAGCGAAATCCACAACTAGGGTTGTGGAAACCATGAGCAATTAACAAAGTATGAATAATAATTAAGTAATTCTTGAATAGTGTTTATGCATGTATTGTTAATCCTTTCGTTTAGAAGTCTTTTTAACGGTTGCAAACGTTAGAACTCGCCTTGTTCATACTTGCCTTACCAAGGGGTAACGAATGAGAAAATGATTAAACAACAGAGATTTAGTTAAGGATTTGCTGTTATCTAATAGTCTGCTATCAATTGAAGTGAGGAACAAAATTAATATGATGACTAATCTTGGGTGAAGGTAAGGGTAAGTAATGCACACACCCGTAGACTTACCAAGTTGCGAGGTGAAAGTTCCTGCTAGGATTACCAATCATGTAGGAATACATAACTTATCATCCTTGTATGTCAAATACTAGGAAAGTATTACTATTTTTAGGATTACTGCGTTAAAATATTGTGGGGAACACATATACCCTAGTTTCCTTCTTATATTGATATCTCAAATTGTGAATCTTGCTTGCTTGTTACTTGTTGATTCAAATCAACAATTTGTTACTTGTTTACAAAAACTCCCTTGTTTACTTCTCTCGAAAATAGTTTGACTAAGCAGATATAATTGTGAGTGAGTTTAAGTCTAAATCATATTCCTCGTGGGATCGACCCCAACCTACAAATTGGGTTCTCTATTTGACAACGATCGCGTATGCTTCTTTAAGAGAGGTGTAATTTGAGCGTATCAAATTTTGGCGCCACTGTCGGGGAGTACGACTTTTAGATTAAACTAACTACATTGTTGAACTTTAGTCAAGTATTTCCTGATTTTATGTTTTTGTTTTTGTTTTCTACAAGTTTCTATTCTAGTGTATGCCAAATACACGGAGTCGAGGTGAACCCTTGATCCCCTACGATCCTGAATTGTGAAGAACTCTGAGGAAAATGAATAATCAAGGGGTACACAACAATCCAATCGGAGAGGGTTTAAGAGATGGAGTTGAATTGCAGCCTCCAGAGGTTGTTAATGTGCCCGCTCAAGTTCATGGTGGTAATCTAATCAGAAATGCAGAAAGGGTGCAGAATACGCCAACACCAAGGTTTCCTGATCACTACAGGGTTGACTATGATGCAGTTAGATCATATGAGCCTATTGTTCTCCCTCCTCTACCTCCGGGACATACATTTGTGGTGACCAAAAGTCTTATATATATGCTTACGGCAAGAGGGTTGTTTGCTGGGTTGGCTTCGAAAGTGTCACGACCCAAGGCTAGCCCCTAGATGCGGCACGGCGTACTTGACCCCGAAGGGGTCTCATACAGGCCTCATAACATTTCATTGCATTCGATAATAGAAATCGTACGGAATTAAAACTTTATTTAAAATCATACAATCAAAATTACTCATTTAAAACTCTTTGAAAACACAGTGGAAGTCTATTGTCTCAATATGGCCATCTAAAAACAACATCTGAAACATAAGTAGGGACACGACCCTTTACAATCGAAAAGTCTAACAATAGTCTTTTACATGAAAGAAAATGAAACTTCTAAACACTTGTCCTCGATCTATGAGGACATACCACTTAGTCTTGGAGAATCTCAAATCCAAGTCCTTGATCTAGAGAGAAGTAACTCACTTCCGAAACCTACACTTGCAGTAAAACATGAAGAAGAATGGGTTAGCACAATTAAGTACTAAGTATGATAGCCATGCAAAAACATGCTTAAAACTGACATTTTGTTTGAAAGTCACGCTTGTATGCCATTTTGATAAAACTTCATGAGCATAAGTAGAAGAGGCATAATATTCAAACATAACCAACATACAGGTCATTTAACCACATTAGAACATAATCAACATGTAACCCTTTACCTTCACATTTAGCCTTCCCCTCAAGTAACCCTCAAGCTATACTTTGTGCAATGTATGGATAGCGTCCCATACCACCATCCACACTAAAGTACCACCTTAAGGTCACCAAAAGTGAACTTACCATTCAACCTTTCCATCTTCACACAATGCTCATAAATAAGAGACATAAACTTTTCATAAGTCAAATCATCACATAAGGACCATCACATAGGACAACCTTAAGTCATACTTGTGCAATGTGCAAGTAGCATCCCATACTACTACTCACACTAAGTACTCCTTTGAAGTCACCATAAACAAGGCACATTCAGATACAATAAGTCATGGCAAGGAAGTAACTCATGATACAATCCAAGTATAGTATGCATCTTTACATTTAAGCATATAAGATTCAACATTCTTTATTAGCTTCATTTAGGACACATTCATACATTAGCCATTAAGACTTAGAGAACTCACTATGATCCTCTCAAAGCCTACTCATGCAATGCATGGATGGCATCCCATACTACCACCCACACTTCATAGAACTCATCAAGAAACCATAATGCATATCTCACTTAATGGGAATAGGCATTAACCGACATAGACCATGAGAGCTAATTCATGGAATCCGGTGTCATGTAACCCTACACCGAAGAAAGGTGTTCCACTTGCCTAAGGTAGAACTAAGTGTGTTTTAACTATGTGGGCACATAGTTATAGGATAAGAAAGATGTTCATTGGACTCTAACCTAACATTTGGAGAGTCACCATCTTACCATATCCACTCGGTGCTTAGCCTCCATTACCATAGAGTAGTTCATTCACATTACATTGTTTTACTTGAGAGGGCCACCAACATTAGGCCTACCGACCCAAGGTACATTACACAAGAAAGGGCCACCACCATTAGGTCTACCGATTCAAGGTACATTAGGGATAGCTCATTTACTTTCCAAGAAAGGCCACCAACATTAGGTCTACCGATACAAGGTTCATCATTTCACACATGAAAGGGCCACCAACATTAGGTCTACCACTTCAAGGTTTTAACATTTCATTAGTTCCTAGACTCCTCATGGAGGGTCACCACCATTAGGTCTACAGATCCAATGTTTAGCCTAGAATACTTCATCATTCATTCATTCATCAAAGGCTACCAACATTACGTCTACCAATTCAAGACATTAAGAAACTAAGTCAAGATACATTCATTATACAAGAAAAGATGCCTAAGCCTACCAATTCAAGATATCACAATCACCTTTTACATTCATTTATACAAGAATAGGATGCATAAGCCTACCAATTCAAGATATACAATTCTTAGAAGAAAACCCTTCATATTCCATCATCATCATTCATGTGTGTTAATTGAGAATATGCTTTCAATCGATAACACAATTACATTCTAAACATGATCATTATACATTATTAAAATCACACACATATACTTTACATCATGATCATATATAGATCCTTCATATATAGAGGTACAAGGAAGATATCCATCAATTCAATACCACAATATACATAGTAAGTAAACACCTCCACCTTTCTAGTGGATCAATAGATCAAGCACAATTCTACTTCAATATGTAATTTGATCATAACTTGCCCGTCAAGGGTCATGGATCACATTCACCCACACACCTTAGATCAATACAATTAGGCAAGAGCAATAACATAATTTCAACATTCTATATCCATATACACATAAACAACCCACATACTTCATAATAAATCAAATCCCAATCACAAATCACAACTTAGGAATTTGGGGGAAAACATGGGTTCTAGGAAGAAATCATCTTAATCCATATTTAAATCCACAATTCATTCATAAATTAATGCAATAAAGACCTTGGAAATCATTTAGAATCGAACCCATGCATAGATTGAAATCTAGGGTTTCTGGGTAAACATTGGAGATTTGAAATCACTTTTGAAATTGGCTCCTTGAAAGAAACTAAGTCAAGGATGAAGACTACCATACCTTTAATGGAAGAATCCCACGAAAATCCCTTGAATAACATGAAGATTTGACCTTGGAAGCTTGAAATCTTCACTTTCAATAAAGGTTTCTAGAGAGAGAACTTTTGAGAAGAGAGGTGGATTCTATTTTGTGATTTTGAACAATGAGTTGAAAAATAGAGTTTAATAGTTTTAATACTCTTAAAATACTTTAAATAACCAATAAAAACCGTCCATTAACTAAACTAACCAAAGGAGGAATTTACTAAGTTGCCCCTCCACTTGGCCGATTTGGACAGCAACACAGGCAGTGAACCACGCCCAAGACTCACGGACCGTGAGTCCACTAACAGACCATCCTGTTGGTCCATGGTCTGGGGCTGCAACTTGGAAATAGGAGGCTTGACCTACGGAGGCCATCCACGGGGTATGGATGGACCTACAGGGCGTGATCCCCTTCCGTAGGTCACCAAGCTTTTGGCAACAATCTCATTTTGGGGTAGCCTTGGGGTTAGGCATAGGTCCCCCTCAAGGACCCCTAGGGTGGTCCTTGGGGAGTCGTACCTTGACATTTAACCCCTAAACCCCTCAACCATAGCTCGGAACAACATTAAACCACTTCAAACCTCACACCAAACTTAAAGACACACTAGTTAGGCTCTAGTTTCACTTATTCGTTTTACGGGTCGTTACAGGAAGACCCATACGCTCACATGGATAAAGTTTCAAGTGTTTGTAAGAGTTGTGTAGGACGACCGGAGTTGGATATGGATGTTATAGGTTTGAGAGTATTTCCATTGTCGTTGACCGGTGATGCTGCTGTGTGGTTTTCTGAGCTGCCGTATAATTCTATCTATACATGGGACCAATTGTATAAGGTGTTCATAGCAAGGTATTTTTCAGTGTTCAAGAAGTTAAATCATAAGGATAAACTGAATAATTTTACAGCACTACCTGGAGAGTCCATAAGCAGTTCATGGGATAAGTTCACTGGTGTCACGACCCAGGGGTACCCCCTAGACGTAACATGGCGTACTTGACCCCGAAGGGGTCTCATACAAGCCCTTCGCATAATCATACACATAAAGTCATAGAAATGATGCGGTTAAATTACATGATTGAACCTCATCAATTTGAAATAAATTTGTACATTATTGAATTTAAATAATAAAAATTTTCATTGACCATCTTCATAGGTTCGTGTGAATAAGAGATATATATGACGATCCACATTGAACATTCACAAAAGAATCTGCATTGTTATTTTGTGCAAAGCTTATTATTCAAATCTTCGCTTAAATTTTCTGAATTGATATTCACGTGCAACGCACGTGTCAAAGATCTAGTTAGTATAAAAGTTCGAATATTGTCCAAATATTTTGAAGATTCATTAATGTATTGTTTTGATTTCAATTAATATTATTCTATTTTTTTTATTTTGATCAGATATATAAATTTCCTTTTATTCAACAAAAATTAAATTATGAAGCTATACTAACCAATATATTAGAAAGTTCAATTAGCATTCTTTGTTAATTAACTTTGTTCTTCTTCTTATTATTATTATTACTATTATATATGCGAATGAATGAAGATTAAAAGTATCATGTTTTTTTTTGTGTGTATCTGTTTGTTAATTTCTAAGTTATATTCTAATTTTTTTTGTCATTGTTGATAGGCATAATATTATTATTACTTATGGTACATTTCTCATAGCTATTAGATATTGTTGTCTCTAAAAATATATTGTATGGTCTATCATATTAGAAATCAATCACAAAATAAATAAATAAATAAATAAATAAACCATCTTTTTAGTATTTTTAAAACTTTTAATTAATTAATAAATTATTTAATGAAAAGAATGAAGAAAAAAATTCTCATTTATGTGTAACTATATAATAAAAAGTTATTTTATAGTTATGCTATAATAAATGCACATTTGTGATTAATATGTATTTAACTTATAAATATTTAAAGAAAAATTATCTATCTTATTTTTCACATTAAAGAAGGAGTTATCTTTTGAATAGTTATTATCATGTGTGAATATTTTTCACATTACGTGATGACTACAATAATAATTAGATTAATGTTATAAAACTCTTCCACTCCTCGACATGTGTTAGAGACAAACATTGATCCAATTCTTGGTATACTTTTCTTCAACCCGACACTTCACGTATGCTAAAAAATTTAATATTTTGTCACTCTATGCTAATTTTTATATAATTGAGTAGATAAGTAACACGTCAAATTACTAATGACATCATCACTTCTTATAAATATACATTTTATTTATATTATGTGTTTCAATTCTTTATTTTGTATTTCAAAGTATAATTTCCGATGTAATGTTATATAATCAGTTTAATTTTTTTTTAAGATACTTTTTTTTTTATGTTTTTCTTCTTTTTATCGGCAATGTTATGCGACAATTAAAGTTTGAAAATTTCTTTCTAGCAATTTTTGAATAGAAAACATCAAGATCATGACTTGATTTGTATTATTTTTTATACACTTCTTATTGAAAAAAGTTAACTAACAACATCAATTATTTAAAATATATATATTTAATTCCACGCAAAGCGGGGATAAGTACACTAGTAATGAAGAAAGCTATATTGATGTTTTGTTGTTGAAGGTTTTTAGGATAAAATGGAGAAAAAAATTAACATTTTGAGAAACAAAGATATATAGTAAAATTAGCCTCTGGTTAAGGTATTGTGAATTTTTTTTACTTAAAAAATAAAATAGCCACTGTTTTATTGCATAAACAAATTATTACTAAATATATGACAATGACCTTTGGGCTATCTAAACTGAAAAATAGATGGCTAGTTAAGTGAATCGAAGAACAGAAACAAAAAAAAAAAAATAAAAAAAATAAAAAAAAAAAATAAAATATATA
>JAJOOH010037831.1:0-11814 GCA_029582605.1 Solanum gracilifrons | reverse complement strand
TTTTTTTTTTTTTTTTTTTTTTTTTTTGTGTAGCATGCACTCTAAATGTATAAGTACTAAATCTACTTAGTTGCCATGCCTTCATCATTGAGTGTGTATAGAAACTACATTTTACTTCTAAGCTATAACATGTTTTAGAGTAAGGCAAACATGGACTTAGTATCATTGACAAGCACCAGGTCAAAGGTGAATAAAGAAGTAGATAGTGGTTGAACAAAGAATGGTCGTAACAACATATCTAAGGGATGTAGAGCTCAGAATTAAGGAAGTGTCTCCTTTAAACTAGATTCCTTACACCAAGAATATCCATCCTTGACATCCAAAGTGATTGCTTCCCTGGCATGTTTGATGCTTTCATCAACAATTTCTTCTGGATTTTCAGCATCTGCAAAGTAAATATAGATGAACAAAGTATGATCAGCCTTCTTAGGAAAAGAAATGCCAGCGAAGATGTTAACTTTTCACCATAAGCAAAAATACAGACAAGAAAGCTTAAATATACACTTCAAGATTAAGATAAATACTCTAAAAGGTAGAAATCTCGAAGTAGAGTGGTTGATCAGTTTGGAGAGTAGAACAGAGGGACAGAAGTGGTGTCCATTCGTATTTTTTTTTTGAAACGGGTAACTTAATGGTGTCCACTTGTAATAAGACTCAAAAGAACATGTAGAATAGAAATCTCAGGTAGAAATTACAGTAACATCTATGTAAATGACATTTCAGGTTTTACTGTTGATGAAATATGAAATTATATGATCATACTGAAGTTAAGAGGTTTTCGAAGGAAGAATCAGAAGAGAAAACTCCAAGGATGAAAATTGCCACATTGCAGCAGCACGATTTTTTTTAATCAAGAAAAGAATGTATTCTGTTTTCCCTGCAAAACGTCTGGTTTCTTTCTAGTCAAAATGTCCATGATTGACATAACTCATAAGGGAATTGTTCTTCATATCTGACTCTGATCTTTCCTTAATTTCTGCCCCTGCCAACTGGTCTATTTGATTTAACTGCCAGCCACACTCACTGAGTCCCATAAAGATTCCAGAACATACACCTGATTTGCCAAGTACACCTTCTATGCAATAGATGTCTCACATGTTCGATAGTCTTCCCAAAAGCAACACCCACTACAGAGATTGAATAATCTTCTTTGCATGTTGTAATGTGTTAAACATGCCTCAGTAAATCTATCCATCCAAAAGAAAAACCAATTTTATTGGAAATTTTGCTATCCCTAGCATTTTTAATGGTCCTTAAACATATCACTGACTTCATTCCTCAGTAGCTCTGATAGCACAACTATATAGAATAATTATTTCCTCTGTTGTTCTCCACAATTCTGAATCCTTTGGGTTTTCATCCGGTGTCAACTCTTCTAGTGACTCAGTAACTCTGACAGTCTCCGAATCATTAAAGTTTCTTCTAGATTCTACATCTTTGTTGACCTAGATTGAATAAATTTTGTTTTGGTGTTACATTATCCTGCAACTTATCAAGCCACAATCTGATATTTACCACACCTACTTTCAATTTGACTTATTCAACAAACTGATTTCATAAGGTTATATTTTTCTCCATACAACCCCATTAAGTGCAAATACAGCCCTTAAAATTAGGTATTGGAAGATATTATCATTATGGATGCCTCAATTTCTCTAGACATCAGGTTGGTGATATTTGTGGGTTCCTAGCAAATCGCACAAGTCTGACCACATTGGCTTGAATTTCTATTTAGAATTTAAAGTTCCTTACATGATATCATGTCCCCATCTTTGGAAAGGAAAAGTTCTAGTCTTCCTTTTTTTGATAAAGTCAAAGTTTTATTGATAAAGTACCAAGATGGCACAGGATCATACAAGACTCAACAAACAAACAATAACATCAAACAATCAAGTAAACTCTCCAAGGGAGAATTCTAGTCTACCATTTATTTAATTCTAAATAATACATCGTAGAACTCTGTGTGTGTGTGTGTGTGAAACTATTGTATTCCTCGGCATTAATAATATGTTGGAGACCTCAAAAAAGAAACAGGAAGTATACATAATAAATCATTCAGTTTGAAGTTCTATATGGTTGTACCCAACTTCATTAGGTTTGGTCACTCGGTAAAAGAAAGCCTTCATATGATCACATTTGCTCCAATTCACTATTCAGTACTAGTATACATATATACCTTATCAAAAGAAAAGGACTAATATATATGTACTTATGATGCTCGTTAAGGAACAAAAAAACTCATAGCATAAAGCAATATTCACCATGAGACAGTTTCCTTTCAAGCATTGATAGTTGACATAGAATCTTCTTATTTGGACCCTGAAAACATCAACAAATGGAAACATTATATGTGTAGACCTTTTATATAATAGTTCACTATTAAAATCTTATAGTAACAAATGTAGCAGCAGCATAAACCACCTTGCCAAGAGCAAACGTAAAGCAGTTTTTAGCTGCATTTAAATCTCCTTTCTTCCAAATGCAGTTACCCAGACACAGCCAAGCATCCACAAGAGATGGATTCAACTTAACCTAAAACGAACAAATCGACAAACACTTCAAATAACAATGCTACTAACTCAATAACAAAGCATATTTAGGACATCCAATTAGTTTTCTGTATTTTATCTTTCACTCACAGCTTTAGACAGATGATCCTCAGCTTCCTTCTTATACACAGGAACTGCATCCAGTATTTTCCCTCTTAGATACTCATAGGTTGCACGTTGAAGTGGCAATTTCCTCTTTTCTGCAAAAATTTGTCACAAACTTAATCCAAACTCAAAGCAATTCCTACTACTTCAGCAGAAGTTAGCTTGAATAATACAGAGAGTTTACCTATAGGAATTTTATCGAGGATTTGAAGAGCTAGATCAGATTGGCTTTGCAATTTGGAGTCTCTCTCCTCTGAAGTTAAGCGGAAATAGTTGTCGCGAAAGTTATAAAGGTCATCGGCGGCTGCAGTTGCCTGTGCAAACAAGTCCTCTCCGGCGATTTCTCCGGTTGGAATGCTCATCTCCGGAGATGCTGCTCGAGGTTAACGAAGGAAGTCTGTAATACAAAATTACAAAATGAATTTATTTAACTCATATTTATATATATAGTTTTATCCTTAATTACCAAATTAGACTTACAATGCTAATAAATAATTTTTGTAAATCATCTTAATCTATAAATTAAAACAATACTCCCATCCATGATGATATAATACTAGTTAAAATAAATAATAAAGCAATAAATTACTAATTTTAGAAAATTTTAGTGGCATTTTCAGAATAATTTTTTAATCAAATTTTAGGATATCATCCTTATTTAATATGATGAACCATGGTATAAATGAAATAATTTTAGAGAATTAATGATGACGGGGAAATCCGTTTTTAACTTTAATTTAGGGGATCAGGAATACTTTCACTTGTTGAATTAAGTTTTCGATTTCAAGAATTAATTAGCATAGATAATAATGATTTTTTGATCGAAGTTCCCTCTCCTCCTTCCCGAAAGCACCAACATGATTTTGTTCTAAAAACAATGTAAAATTAACAAATCTCGTAAATCAATCATTATTACTAAAGATCGAACCATAGCTCATCATAAGAAATATCCAGTAAATATGTCATGGTTTTCAAAGGCATAAATCATAGTTGCACGGTGTGTTGATCATGATTTCTCATGATTCGAGAGGAGACTACTTTTACAACTTAATACTTGTCGGAGAAGTTGCACTCCCGACAGTAATTGGATTTGTTTGTATTTGTGTTCAGTTTTCCTTTCTTGAATTTTCTGATTGCGGTATCATGGAAGAAGAGGTTGTGAACCTTATAATCACAATAGTTCAGACAATCGAATCTCGACTTGATCAAGACCAAAAAAAATACTGGACAAAACAGAATTATAGAATTGCAATAAACCATAAGCTTATAAGTTGTTACATTCCAACTTTCTTGTTTAAAAGGTATCAAAATAAAAAGAAAACTATGAAATAAAGATAAATTAACAAGTAGCTACTAAAGAGTAACACAACAAAAAAAATAGTTACTCTGCAAATACTAAAAATCAAAACTAAATAGAAAAAGGAGTGTTGAAGATCCATATAGGTGGACTAAATCTGTGATACGATTCACCAGTATAGTGAGGCTCAATTGTATCGTCAAGCAAGTATATATGCACATGTCCTTGCCACCTCCTTTTTCACTAAAATGGTATGCAGTAGAACAATCGTCTGTAAAATATATATGATTAGCCTTGCATCCATACTGTTCAACGGCCAAAGAGGCACTAAATCCCAAGAAGAGTGTTCTGTTCTCCAAATCATCAACTAGGGATGACAATGGGGCGGTGTAGGGCGGGGAGGTGCGGGTTGAGCTTAACCCGTAAAATTTTTAATCCGCCTGGCCCCGCCCCACATAGCTACTCTTTTCACTTTCACCCCGCCCCGCATAATTTTTTTAATATTTTCTCTTTCTAGTTATGTTTGATACTAAAAAAAAAATCATAATAATAAATTCATTTTTTCATTAAGTTGTATTAATATAATAGGATAGTGACTTAAAATTTTGTTTTTTCGAGGTCAATTAGGAAACATTTAAGAAATTGTATTATTTTTTATTGAACCATTTTCATTTATTATCTTGAATATTTTAGTAGCTTTAATGAAATTATCTTAATAAATAATGTTCTATCACTCTTATAACATGTAAAAAGTTAAAATTAAGTTTGAACTCACATAAAATCACATATGCCCGCAACCTGACCCGCCCCACATTAATTTTTTAAAAAAATCACTTCAACCCGCCCCGCACAACCTTAAACCCGCCCTGCCCCATATAGCCTTAAACCCACCCCGCCCCGCCCCATTGCCATCCCTATCATCAACCTCCTCAAAATTCTCGTTATTATCAACATCAATTTTGCTAACAACAAATTCATCAACACCATATGTCTTTGTTTCAGGAATATGATTACAAATTCCATCTCGAGTGATTACAAATAGTTCACCTCAAGAACGCACAATGGTAGAGTTGCATTCCACTTATAAACTCAGAAGGCACTCCTTTAACTATCCTTCCAATAGTTGGTTCTAATCCTCCACTAAAGTCTAAAATTACAATGTTTCCTCGAACATCAATCCCATAAAACTGTCCATTATCCCAAGTTAGCTTTGCGAGTTTCAACTGTGATAAAGGCATTTTTTCCAGGTTTCCAATAAGCTAATAATGAACGAGAAACTCCTTGATTGATCATCTAAATATAGTCGTTGGTTGTATGAGGATCCGAAGAAAGCACTGCTTTTTGAACGTAATACTCATAGTAACTGCGCTTATTATGACAATCGAAACCTTTCAATGTGTTCATGTGAGGTAATTCGATAAGAGTACCAGAATTAAGATTGAACAAATTCATATTCCCTTCTTTATCTGCTGTAAAAAACCATCCTGGAATTCCAACACCCTCTCTCATTTCTACTACTATCTTATTTTTCTCCCACCGCCGTGACTCTATCAATTTAACACAATTTACTTTTAATTTCTCCAAGTTCAAATAGGAGGTTTCCTCAAATTTGCGCTTTTATGATTATCCTTATCAAATAAGGATTTTAATTAACGATAAATGTATCTATATATTTCTTCTTCCAATAGCAATATTGTTGTTGAAGGGAAGTCGTTCAAACATAAAATATTAAAGAAGTATGTAATTCTTTAACGTATTCATTATATCATGATACATCGTGTATCTGAAAGATATCATGAATCATGTATAGAAACAGGGACGGCCCTATGCTGTTTGGAAATAAGACTTTTGCCTTAATTAGGCCCCAAATTTTTATCAAGAATAAATTATGTGTTAAAATTTCTATAGAAAAAATTGATTATTTATGACAAAAAGTATAATTTTTTTAAAATATATTATTTTACCCACTTTAACATCTTTTGTACTTTGTTAAAAATAAGAATTAATAGTGAAAAGTGTTGAACAAAGTGAATTACAATTTTTTTTTATTTCTTTTTAAATTTTAGTTTCAAACATTACTACAAGTATATTAAAATGGGGTATACAAAGTCATCAACTTCTTGCATCAAATTCTATGGTTCTAACTCTTATCTTTATTTAATACTAGTGTACTCATCCATGCTTTGCGCGGAATTAAATATATTTTTAATAATTGAAAAAAAAATACAAATCGAGTCACGGTGTTAATGTTATCTGTTCAAAAAAATGCTAGAAAGATATTTTCAAACTGTAATTTTTGTTTAACATCGTCGATAAAAAAAAAATGTTAATCTGAAAAATTTCAGTAAATTGATTATCGTAGTTTCTTATTAAATTCAATGAATTTTATAACAATAATATTAGTTCAACCAAAGTAACATTAAATTTAATTCATTATAAATTACATGACTTTGTGTATGTATAAATCACTTGATTTGTAATACAAATAATTTAAAATATATTTGTGACGCATAAAAGTAAGAAAAATACTTGAATTATGTTTCAACATAGGTATACAGTAGAGCTTCATAATTTCATTTTTGTTGAATAAAAAGGAAATTATATATCTAATCAAAATAAAGTAAAAAAAATAGAATAATATTAATGGAAATCAAAACAATACATGAATGAATCTTTAAAATATTTGGAAACCGTTCAAATTTTTGTACTAATATGACCATCTCTCTTGATGAAATGTTTCAAGATCATCATGATTCCTTCTTCATTTTGATGAACTTGTACCAAACTAATGTGAACATCTATGTGATGAATCTTGAAGAATATATCTATGATCTCTATGCTGAATTTTTAATAAATATATCTTTGATCTTTATCAAAATGAAGACCATATTGTGACATTATTAAGTACATGATGATGAAAAAGATGAAGAAAACAAAATTTAAAAAAGAGGAAAAAACTATACTAATAAAAAGAAAGAATGAGAAAGTGAAAATGAACATTCAACATCTCCATAGATAATTGTTATTTATAGATTATGTAAGCCATAAGAATAGTTAGAAAGAATTTGAAGAGACGTGTTATTTAAGTAGGGAATGTAAAAAGATGGAGGTTTTTTTGTAACTTATTAGATATAATTAGAATAGTGAATTTATGATTGAAGTTTTTAAATATTAATAAACAAATTATTTAATAAAAAAATAAGGAAAAAAGCCAAAAAAAGAAAAGAAAGATAAATAAGAATATTGGAGGTCATAGAGAGGTGCCACATCACCTTGTCTATGTTTCTCCTATATATATGATTTGTCAACTTAGTACTTATATAATTATGTTAACAATTCATACAATAATTGCCTCACGAAAAGGATGTTTTCCAATGTTGAGTTGATAAAATCTTACCTAAAACTAATAACCGAAAAAACAATATTAAAATACTAATAATTTTCATCTAAATAGTATAAGAAAAATAAATTTCGAATAAATACGTATATGAAGTTTGTTTATATTTTAGATCCCGAATTGAAATTTCGTTTTATGCCCCAATCACGTTGAGCCGCCCTCGTATAGAAATTTTAGAAGTTGCCAAGCTAATTTTAGGATAATTAGGAAAAGGAAGGAAAGTCGAAGTAACAAAAGATTTGTTTAAATCCCAAAACAAAAAGGAAATCCTTTTTTTTGTAGTAAACCTAAGTAACGTTGTCCAAAAGAAATACGTAAACCTCAGAAACACCAAATTTAGATTGAATTTATGTTCCTCAAGCCTTATAAAAGGGAGGCAATTTAGATAGGTTTGTTGTATTCTATCAATCACACTCGCAATCTTAGAATTCTGAATTCATAAAGTTTAAATCGTGTTACGTAAAGATGGTTGTTGCATGTCCAGTCCCATTGTTGATGCTGGCTGAGAAACCAGGAAAGGAAGAAGCACGTGAGTTTTTCGACTTAATAAAGGGTGTTACCTACACTATGAATTTTCCAGAGTTAGTCGGAAAACGTTGTTTGGGTGTAGGAATTCCAGGATGGATTTTCACAGCTGATCTCAAAGGGAATATGAATTTGTTCCACCTCAATTCTCGTTGTCTAATAGAATTGCCCCATATGAATACCCTGGAGAATTTCGACTTAGATTATCATATAGAATTCGAGTATTATGTTGAAAAAGCACTACTTTCTTCCGATCCTCATACAAACGATGATTATATTTTGATGATTAATCAAGGAGTTCCTCGTTCATTAGCTTACTGAAAACCTGGAAACACGGGATTTATCACAGTGACACATGAAGGGGCTTATTCTGATGTAACGCATCATGATGAACAGTTTTATGGGGTTGATTTTCAAGGAAACGTTGTGATCCTTGACTTTAGAGGAAGAGGATTAGAACGACCCATTAAAAGGATTGTTGAAGGAGTGCCTTCTGAGTTTATCCATGGAATGCAACTTTACATCGTGCATTCTTTAGGTGAACTATTTGTCATCACTCGAAATGGAGTTGAAAAACATCCTGAAACAAATTTTTATGGCGTTGAAGAATTCATCGTTTCCAGGGTTGATGTGGATAACGAGAGTTATGAAGAGGTTGATGATTTGGGAAACAGAGCAATCTTCCTCGGGTTTAGTGCCTCTACTGCTGTTGTTGAACAGTATGGATGCAAGGCCAATCATATATATTTTACTGATGATTGTTCTACCGCGTACTATTTTAGTGAAAAAGGAGGTGGCAAGGACATGGGCATATATAACTTGCTTGACGATACAATTGAGCCTCACTATACTGGTGAATCATATCATAGATTCAGTCCACCTATATGGATCTTCAACACTCCTTTCTCTGTTTAGTTTTGATTTTAGGAGTTTAAACAATAAATTTTCTTTTGGTATTAGCTAATTTTACTTATTTCTCTTTCATTCCTAGTCTAAAAGAATCAAAAAAAAAAATTTCATAATATGAAAGAATCTGTATACAAAAGTATATATGTGTCATAACTATCTTTTTGTTCAAAATTCTATAGTTGTGTTCCTAATATACATTTTCCTTCTTTACACAGGACTAGAAAACAAATAGTAACAGAGTAAGAAACTCGATAAGTATCATTCAGTATCGTATGAAACTAGCACTTTCATCCAAACACGTAACTATTTCTCTGGATATGAATGCAGGGTATGGTGGGATAAAATGTCATGGTGTGTAAAGCAAAAAGGTGCAGTTTTTACATCTGCATTTATAGTCCCTTTATTCAATGTATTTGACATGGTTTGAATTAGTAAAGAATTTAAGAAAGAACTTAAGGCTTTTGAAATTTGTTATCATAAATGGAGTTGGGATTTAAAGCTTATGAGTTCAAGAATTTAGTCCTCTCAATTCTCAAAGTTCTAAACTGATATACATATCAAATGGATTTCTTAAGAAAGATACACAAGTTTGAACCAAAATTATTAGGTTCTACTGTACTCACTTCCTATAGTACTACTCTAGTTTCCCGCCCTTGAATACGTCATAAAATTCGTGTGATATCAAATTTTTGAAACTAATGGTGTTAAATATACAATAATATTCATAAGGTTATAAAAGTTTCGCATTAAGGATAAAATGTGAAGTACAAAATTAACTATTTCTATAAATTTAGAAGTGTTTCATCCTTTTGGAACAAAAGTAAAAGAAAAATGTGTTACATTAATTGAAATAGAGGAAAAAAATTGTTTGACTCGCAATGACAATATGAACAACTCGAGCTAAAACGAATTATAATGAACAAGAAAGAACCATAACACATAGGAGTTATACATATGTTAATACTCAATTACTATGCATATACGCTTTTTAGAGCTTTCTAATAAAGTTGTCAAACCACAAATGTCACACAAAAGTTATCAAACCAACATAATAATAAAACTTGTAAAAATAAAAACTAATAAATAAAAAAAATTTAATAAACTTAATTTTAAACCAAAATCGTTTTCCCTTTTTATGCAAAGTGGAGACAAATGAAGTAACGCTGGAAAATTTTTGCACCTTACACATTTTTTCTAATAGTTTTTAATGTAAATTTAAAAAATTGAATTAATCTAATCTAATCTAATTTATTAGAATATTTTTTTAAAAATTGAATAATCAGCCACACTAGGAATTTCAAGCGGACAAAAATTACTCCAACAACATATCTAATATAGTTCCACAAAGTGTGATATTAAAAAAATTCAATCCTTTATTCATATGTTATTTTAGATAGCTCTTCGACTTAAAAGATTAACAATTCAAAGAAAAAACAGAAATACAAGAAAATTTGAACAACAAAAAACCATGCATCCATATATTACTTACGTCGTTAAGGCATATAAACTTTGTAGAAATTTTTTACATGCTTCAAAATATTCCATAATTCTTACCAAAACAAGATAATAAAACCACAAAACAAACCAAAAAAAAAAAAAACATAAAAATTAAAAAACACACACTAATAGGCATATTTATTTATTTAAAAGCATAGTCATTTTCCCTTTTGTCCAGAGTGGAGACCAGAGAAGTAACCCTGTGGGTTACTCTCAAAACCTCCCCTTGAAATGTACGCGCCGCCGCCACCTGGCGCCTTCATCGACCCTCCGCCGCCGCCACTACCGCTCCCCTTGGCAGAACCGCCGCCACCACTACCGCTCCCCTTAGCAGAGCCGCCGCCACCACCGCCACTTTTAGCACCACCACATCCACCTCCACCACCCTTTCCACCGCCGCCGCCTTTGCCACCTGGCATTTTATATTGTCGTATAATAGTTGATATATATCACTCTCGAACAAATTATAATAATCTCTTTATCGACGCTCTCTGATGAGATTACAATTAGTTTTCAATTAATTTGTAATTAGTTTAATTCATCACGTTTAGCTTTAGAGTTCATAGAATTAGTTGAGTTCACAAAATCAGTTGGTTAAGTTTGTTATTGTGTCAGATCAAGTTGGTTAGTTGAACAATGCGTATATATATACACAATACCCTGTATTGTTTAATTTCAGTTTTCTCTCAATAATATCTTTCCATTTTCTCTCTCTCTGAATATTTTCTCGTGAGCTTCAAACCTCCATCAATGGAGGAAGCCTGATGTTTTCCAGCCTATGCTGTTGATTTTGTCATGGTGTCAGAGCCACAGGGGATGATTCCTACTTTCCGCATCCACATTGTTTCGTGAGTATTGCGTATCCTTCGATTCTCAGTTCGATTTAGGGATTTTGTGACCCTGCTATTTGTTCTTCTTTCTAGTTTCCTTCTTACTTCGCACTTCTCGGATTCTCCCCAATTAATCTCCAATCTTCATCCATGGGAGATGCACCTGCTGTTCCTGCTCAATTGGATTTCAGTAGTCCACTCTACTTGCATCCTTCTGAGAATGCAAGTTCAACATTATTACCAGCTGTTTTTGACGGAACTGGGTACAGATCTTGGAGACGAGCTGTTCTCAGGGCCCTATCTGTTAAAAGTAAGACTGGTTTCATCACCGGCAAAGTTGTTAAGCCGGCTTCTACAGATCCTTCTTTCATGCAGTGGGAGAGGTGTGATGATATGGTGACTTCATGGATCCTTAATTCCCTATCATCTGATCTGCGCGACAGTTTACAGTATGTTAACAATGCCAAGGAACTCTGGGATGAGCTGGAAGATAGATATGACCAGACTAATGGTTGTAAACTCTATCAGTTGCAAAAGGAGATCAACGATCTTGTACAAGGGACTTTAGATGTCACTGGTTATTACACGAAGATGAAGAAATTGTGGAAGGAAATGAGCACTCTTGATGTTCATTCTCAATGTAGCTGTGTGTGTGTTTGTGGTGGTAAAGCCAAAATGCACCAAGCTGAACAGGATAGGAGACTG